>JARHVA010001351.1:2982500-3082500 GCA_037957365.1 Torreya grandis | reverse complement strand
TTTCATTTTCATGTGACTATCATTGATGGTCACATGACTATTAAATTTAAGCTCAAAAGGATTGTCTTGCCTTGTCTTTAAATTTGATATTCATACAACCATCATTTATCATTCTGTAGAACATGATTGACATCTTGTAGGATGTCAAATTTAATCATATGTATATTTTTACCAAATATTTTACTTTATATTCATGTGAATGTCTTTTTTTTTTTACCATCTTTGAAAGTTTGGATATTGAAATGTGAGAAACATGGAGATCCCAAATTTGTAGGAGATGCTCATAAAGCTAGAAGGAGGAAACCCATTTGATACAATGGTCCTATAACCTTCTTAGGTGGAGATATTAAGTGATTAAGTTGATTGGTCCATAACTACTTCTGCATTATGTCTTGGCCATGATATACCCCTTAAACTTTCACAATTCATCCTTTGATCATTCTTTCATGGTGATGATGAATTCTTTAGTATTTTGTAACCAAGTCTATGCTGCTAAATGATTGGGCACCATGAAAATTTTCTTGGATCTTCCTCTTTATAAAATTTTCATATGTGGGCCAAAATGGACATCTTTGGTGACTCATAGGGGTCACATGTCTCCCTATGCAAAAGAACCCAGACCATGTGCCATATTTAGTCCATTGGCCATGGAGTCTCTACTTGGGTCTAACATGTTGATCTAGATCCAACACTAGCTACCAATTTTGATCTAACCTCTTTTGAATCAAAAACAAGGACCAAAAGGAAAAAAATAATAGAGTACCCAAGGCACTTATTGAAAAGGAAACTAACTTAAAACAGGGATAATAAACAAATGTGCTAAAGCAAAAATTAGAGGAATTTGAACAAAACTATCCTAAAATGTACATAAAACCTAAATAACCATGACAAAGCATAATCCACTTGGATCAAAATCAAAATTTAGAGACTCACCCAATCCAAGAGATGGCATAAGTTATAGAGTAAGATGTTTACTAAATATGACCTTTAATGAGGCACTCTTCCTACTCACCCACTTATTTAACATCTTCTAGAGTGAGTCATCAATAACAAAGCAATCACCAACAAAGATAAACTAGTCTTGTTATTTAGGATCCTTCTCGTATTACCTATTAGCTACAATCCCTACAAGTCACACCTTATCCAAGCATTATCCTTAAGGCATTTGGGTAGCTTGAGTGACCTTGTTATCCTCCTCATCAACTACAAACTCATCAAATTATTCATGGAAGAGATCCACTTGATACTGCCAATCTTCTAAGAGTGGTCCAAGATTGGGTTGAGGTATTGAATAATCTCCAAGAACAACAACCTCCACCTTGGTTTCAAAATATTCCTTTAGGACTGTAACCTTTTAAGGAATGAATTGAAACTACCCCCCTTCATTTTTGATAGTACATTCTATCTCATGTACAACTATATAAGAATCTTCCATATGTTTTTATTTATTCAAGAAGGATGAGTTGATATTTTGTTCACTATGAGGAGTCCCTATGGTAATTTCATCCTCATAGTCACTCATGACATCTTATTGATCTGCTATGACTTGAGACCTTTCCTTTTTAGTTGCTTCCCTCAACATAGGTCCTTTTTCAAGAAAGGGCAAGGTTAAAGGTTGATGGATAGGTTCATGGGTTTGAGGTGAAGGATGAGATGTGATGGGTTTGGGAATGGAGGGAACCTTATTGCAACTTGAAACTTTTTTCTCATCTTCATGAACCTCATTCATCTCAATTAAAACTTCTTCATTCACCTCATAAAGGAGAGGTTATTTCTCTAAGAGTGTCAAGTTGACCCTTAGAAATACTCAGTTAGATGAGATAGATCCAATGGATGGGCCATAGATACCTAATTTTTCTCTTGAAGTTACTCTTCTTAGATCACCATCACCTCCTCTTTCTAATACTTTTCCTCTTGAATGGCTCTTCATGAAGGAAAGGCTTTGGGTTTTGAGGGGAAAGGAGTGGAGGTTGTAAGGTCTCTTGTCTGAATTCAACAATCACCACCATCTCCTTCTTATACCCACCATTTTAAATGGATTTCCAAGATAGAAATGACTTAGATTATTGAGGAGGGAGGGGTGAGGATTGAGCAACTTTGGGTTTGCTTGACTGCATGACTTAGTTCTAAGATGGGAAATACTGAGGTCTCTCTTTAGCCTTTTATTCCTCATTCTCTTCCTCTTTATTTTATTTTAGCTCCAACTCTCTAATTTACTTATCAATATTCTCTTAGAATATCTTCTCTTTAAGGTGGTTAAAAACACAAGAAATATCTTGAAGATTCATGAGGTACATTTTTAGAGTTTCATATCCTGCTTTATCTTGGGATCTCAATTCTAGATCCACCTTGCTTTCCCCACCCCATGGCTTCATCACTTGATTCTAGCTTGGAACCTTGAAGCACTTCATACGAGGTTCTTGGGACTACTGATAAGGAGGTGGATAATAGGGATATTCACCACATATATTCATATTGATCTCATATATAAAATGAGATGAAAAAATTTATTAGAAACTTCATTGAGACACACCTAGTCTAATCATAGCCATAAGCTTGATTTAGAGTCACCATTAGTGCTAATGTGTTTACTTCCAAAATATGATAAAGGAAAGACACATCATCAATCTTCCTTTTATTTTGAACATTATTCCAATAGGCATGCCAAAACTATTATAAATTGATAGGTTACATCCTATCTAAAAGGAGGAGTGTTCAATTCCTACCCTCAAACTTGGACTAACATGGGAATGGTCTAAAGCTATGGGTTGCCTATATCTAGACCAAACCTCTAAGATTTTTAACAAGGCTAATTCCTCTAATGCATCATTTTGGACCTTTGCTTATAAAACCTAAAATTGGTTAGGGTGAAAAGGGAGAAGGAGTTACTAATTTAAAACCTATTTTAACTTGTGGTGATTCACCATGAATATTGTCCATCCACTTATACTTGAACCTCTAAAACACTAGTGAGATAGAAACAAATAACAAAATATATGACTCCAAATGCCTAATATGCATCGATATTTCATGTAGAGTCTCTTCAAGTGAGTGAAACCTAAGGGAGCTGATGGAGATGCCTAGTTCAAGGCACTAATCTAGTCAACATGTCCATTACTGGCTTTAGTCAGATGATATCAAACACTAGACATAACCTACATAACCATATAATCTACCACCTAGGTGAGATCAATACTTGGTAATGGAGAAGGCTATACCACTTATACAAATCAAGTTTACATGAACACACTAGGATAATATCATGAAATCTAAAAAAAATTATCATATTTGTCTCAAAAGTTTACAAGGCTTAATCTTGGTAGATTTTATCATGTCCAAGAGAGGGATCTAAAATAATAGCTCAAAGGCTATACTTATAGTAGAAGGAAAGAAAGAGAGAGGGGATTTGGGCACTCAAAGAGCGGAGGATATCCCCCTAGATCAAGGAGTGAGGTGGTAGCCTTTGATTACCTTTCTGTTTACATGCCTTGTTTAACAAATAGATTTCCTTTTATCTTGATAATCATTAAGTTCCTCTCATTGGCCAAGGGATTTCACTAAAAGATAAGGGATTCTTATGCATAGTGCCAAAGTTTATTTTAAATGGAAATAATGTCCTTAACTTCTTCTCCAAGTATTAGCTCACCATATCAGGACTCTAAGTCCACTTTCCCTTATCATGAAGATCGAATCCTCAAATCTTGATATTGACAATCATGCCACACCTTACATGATGGAGTACTTACTTTTATGATGATGGAGCCACATCAATAGATGAGCCCCTTTTACATTTGTCACATACTTGCTCCATTTGTATATATCTACTATAGATGGAAAACTAATCTAAGGACATTGGTTTTCCTATAGTCCTTATATTAAAATAGACCCATAGACCATATAACATGTTTTAAACTCTAATTAAGTCTCTCAAGAGCCAAAAGTCCATCAAAAGTAGGTCCTCTTTTAGAAAAGTGAATAGGGTGATAAGAATGAACCATACAATCCATAAAAAGGTCCAACTAGAGGTGCACATTAAGCTCTAATAACAATCCCTTTTGTTCCTCATACATGACTATATCAGTTAGACCACTCCATGGAATTATAACAAGATTTAATGGCATTGAGAAGAACCTACAAAACCTTACTTTCCATGGTTGAACATGGATTTTCAACCTCTATCATAAACCCTGGGCTTTCTAATTGTCTATCAAAATCTAACTTGGCTCGTTGTCACATTGACTCTCATTCACTCCATCAGATCTTCCAAATATGAACAAGCATGAGTCCTCAAATCTACCTTTGAATTGTCAACCTTGTCTCTACTTACACCATGTGTTGAACACATGTTAATCCTTAAGATCTTACTATTAGTCTATCACTTCATATGTTTGTACCATGTGTCGACCCCTCAAGATATCTAACTATTTGAATCATCTCATACCATTGAATTGATATGTATGATCAAGTGAGGACCATTGATATTGCTGAAACCCATTATTTGAAAACTAACAACTAGTTTATAGTCTTAAAATTAACATTATATAGGATGTCATTTTATGTTCATGTGATTATTGTTGATGATTGCATGATCATCAAAATTAAGCTCAAAAGGATTATCTTCCCATGTCTTTAGATTTGACGTTCACATGACCATAATTCATCATTTTATAGAATGTGATTGATGTCCTATAAGACATCAAATTTAATCATAGGTAGATTTTTGCTTGAGATTTAACTTGATGTTCATGCAAATGTCTTATGTTTTTTGACCAACTTGGAAATCTTGGTTCTTGAAACATGATAAATATGGAGGTCTTAAATTTGTAGGAGATGCTCATGAAGCTAAAAGGAGAAAACCCATTTGATGTGATAGTTCGAGAAGCCTCCCAGGTGGAGGTATTAAGTGCTCAAGTTGACTGGTCCATAACTTCTTCTACATCATGTCTTGGTAATGGTCTAACCCTTAAATTTGCACACTTCATCCTCTGATCATTCTTTCAAGGTGATGATGATTGTTTTGGATTTTTACAACCAAGTCTATGCTTCTGAATGCTTAAGCACCATGAAAATATACTTGGATCTTCCTATTTGTAAAAGCTTCATATGTGGACCAAAATGGCCAATAGTTGATATGAGTAAACCTCTTCCATGATGATATGATGAGAATGCATTTTATGATTTACAACATTACCATAGGATTTATAATAACATATACAAAATTATAGAAGTTCAAATATAAAAATAGAAGTTAGAACTTTGGAACTAATGATAATGATTTATAAATATTAGGCTCTTCCATAATAAATGTAGTTTCATCGATATATTTCATAGATGTAATGTTACTAAATAATATCTTTAGGAGAAATAAGAGTTGGTGGTGGTATGCTTGAGAATGCATCATCACTAGGCATAATATTCATACATGGAATAGGTGATGTCTTTGAAACATATATGCCTACTTCAAATTTATATCCAATTTCAAAACCCAAAATTCCTCTTTATTGATTCTAATTTTTAAGCACCATTGTAAAAAAAATCAATTTATCCATTGCAATCACCAAGATAGACCCTGATCAACCATAGTTGATCTTGTTATCTAATGAATATATAAGCCTCCTAATCAAAACCAAGGGAGTTACAGTTTTGACATAGATAGTGTGCTCAGAGGCTATAATATCTTTACAGGAATAATGCAAACCATTGTAGACTAAAGCATTACATGGTGATTTAGATCCTGATAAGTTTTCACCAACAAATACTTTATATGAAATATATTATATGTTAATATAGTTTATAAATTAATATTATATATTATATATTTTAGTATAATTAATTTAAATACATAATATATAATCTATAACATATTGTATATAATATAAAATATTATATTACATTTTTTAATATGTATTCCCCACACCTATTATATAGGTTGATATGAGTAAACCTCTTCCATGGGATATGATGATAATGTGTATTGTGATTTGCAACATGGCCAAATGCATTCCACTAATAGATACAAAATTTTAGAAGTTAAAATATAGAAATAGAATTTAAAACTTTGTAATCGACGATAATGTTTTAGAAATAATATGTTCTTTCATAATAAGTGGAGTTTCATCCACATATTTTGGAGATGTAACATTTTTGAATAGTATCTTTAGTAGAAGCATAACTTGGTGGTGGTATACTTGAGAATAAATCATCACTAGGCATAATATGCATACATGTAATTAATGGTGTCTTTACAACATATATGTCCACTTCAAATTTATAAACTGGAAATTCCTCTTTGTCACTTTTATTTCTTTAATGCCACTGTGAAAAATCAAATTATCCATTGCAATCACCAAGACAAACCATGATTATCCATAGTTGAGCTCCTTATTCAGTGAATAAAGAATCCCCATGATCAAAACCAAGGGATTTGCAGTTTTGACATAGAGATAATGTGCTAAGAGACTATAATCTCTTTACATGAAGAATGCAAGACATCATAGACTAAATCATTATATGGTGATTCAGATACCAATAGGTTTGTTCCCATAATTACTTTATATTAACTATATTAAATGTTGCTATAGTTTATAAATCAATATTATATATTATATATTTCTATATATAATTACTTTAAATTTATAATATATAATATATAATATTATAATACTATATTACATTATTTAATATATATTACCCATACCTATTATAGAGGTTGATATGAGTAAACATATTCCATGATGATATGATGACAATGCATATTGTAATTTTCAACATTGCCACAGGTGTAGACACCAATATCGTGTCAACCCCCCTTGGTCCCTTCCTAAACATTAACATGACCTAACCCACACCTTATTAATTTAAAAAATACTTATTTTAAATTAATTACCTCACCTTGGACACCTCACCTAGACACCTCACCCTAAGACCATTTCTTACCTTATGAGTCACCCTGAGACTAGGTCCTCTAAATCCTAAGTACCCATGACCTATTCTCACCCCTCTTAACTCCCTAACTAACTTCCACACCTCATAATCCATTGTTTTGACCATTCTCCAATGGAAAAGGCACTTGGTGGGTAGAGAAATAGG
This sequence comes from Torreya grandis, assembly GCA_037957365.1. NCBI lineage: Eukaryota > Viridiplantae > Streptophyta > Pinopsida > Cupressales > Taxaceae > Torreya > Torreya grandis. Next base: position 3,075,411 of record JARHVA010001351.1, on the reverse strand, counting down.
CAGAGGGATAAAAATAGCCCTTTTACCTATTCCCTCTCCACCAATGTCAGTCAACCCTTGGCCGATGTCGGTTAACCTAGGCCAACGCTGATGGAATCACTGACATCGATTACATAAACCAAGATCATCCCTTGAGCAACCCCTACCTCTTTGTAGATTGATGTGCACACTCTGAGACCGAAAGCATCAAAACTTAACTATCATCCTCTTGGTTACCGCAGCTCTGCACAAGTCATTCTAGAGACTGGATTGAAACATTGTACGAGGACCTCAACATCAGCCACAATGGGAATAAGCATTCTGACACCTCTGGTTCTTCACCTAACAGAGCTAAGTATTTTGGTCTCCATTTCAAAGTTTTAGAATATACTATTAATTGGTTTCTATTTGATATTTATAAATACTGTTGAGAGGCCTGATTTCTTCCATGGAGAGGCTGAAAGGCCTTCCTTTTATTCTCACCCTCTTTTCATACCTATCCTCTACCTTTACCCTTCCTCAAACCTTATTCACTTTCTCACAATCCTGCACAAGCCTCCTAATTTATAGAGACTCCTTTGTCCATCATGAAAACACCCTGAAACCCGTCTAAGGCCCACTGCCCCTTTCGACATCGACAACCCAACCAACATTAGCAACATTCCCTACCAACCTCGGTAGACTAACTAACATCGGTGATTGTGCAAACCAAAAAACCTATCCAAATAGTCCATAGACTAACCAAAACCTTTGGATAGCTTTTTGTAACATTAGAGACTCACGGACTGTAGGGAACAGGTACACAACATTCTACCTTTCCATTTCTTTGAGTCTTTTATCATTTCTTTTTATGCAACACTCTTTTCTTTAAATAGTGGACTATCATCCCTTACGGAGCTTCATGCTTTTGGGACGTAGCGCGTAGCTTGGCAGTCCACCATATCTTCTTCTGACAATTTCCTTGTTTGAGTTTCTTTCTTACTATAGGTGTTTCCTCCACAGCCAAAGAGGAGCTCCCACAGTGCTTGGATACAGTGTGCACTAAGTTTGGGTAACGTCAAACCCACAATCTTTAATTTTAGTTTTTTCCTTCTTTTAAATCAATCAATAAAAAAATATAGAGAAACATTCTTGCACGCCTGGTGGGACCCTTGGAGTTTTCCTTGGTTTCATTCTTCTTTTTCTAAAAAAAAAATCAAACTTTCATATAGATGCATTAGAAAAATATTCTCTTCTTGCATCCCCTCTTCTATATTTTTGTTTCAAAAAGAAATCATTAGCAGAAGTTAAAAAGAACATCTCTTTTTCTTCTTGTTACTTCTTACATGCATCATAGAGTAGTGAAAGAACTCATACTCTTTACCTCTTCTCCAATTGTTTGCATTTGAATAACATATTTCAATTTGGGTTAAAAACTACTGCATTTCATTCTTGCTTTAATGCATACTTAGCCCACTTAGTAATTAAAGCATTATGAATGAATCGTAGTGCACAAATGTTACACAACCAAACCAAAATCACATCAAATCAAACACATAAACTTACTTGAGATAAGGCCCATCTAGGATTTCATCACCTAGCGGGTACCTTACCCCACCTAGCGATCTTACTTGGATTTCACCACTAAGAGGAGGACCCACTCTATTCTCTGGTAGAGTATAAAATATAGGGAGGGTATATTTTGGCTAAGCAGCCTAGCTCGGCTCTGGGTTCATGAAGTGAAGGGAGCAAGCCCCAACACTAGGCCACGTACTGACCCTAATACATATATTTTTGAGCACCATAACATAACCTAAAACTAGCCATAGACTTCCTCTCTAGGCCCTGTTCTACAAGCCCAACTCCCAACACATTCTCTTAAGGCATAAGCCACCACGACTTTAAAACTCATTCCTAGGAATCTAACATTTTAGAGGTTGCTTGCCTAATCATCTATTCTATTATTTTTATCTAAGTGTTTGAGCTAGTAAGGTTGTACCATTCTGAAGTCTAAAACATCTCAAAATATCTTATTCTTTCAAAAAATTTCAATTTTCTATGTTTTTGGAATTACACATAAACTGACATTGGTGTTTCCACTGATGTCGGCAACAAAACCTTCACTGACATTAGTTAGATAGCTAACATCGGTCACTGTCAAAAAAAAAATCTAGACAATAAGCTTAGAACCCAAATTTCTTGCTGTTTAACATAAATTCTAGTTTTTTGAAACTAAAACACATAGTTTTTGAAACCTAAATCCTTTTCATCTTGGATGGTCCTGACACACAGTCAAGCCAAATCTCTTGTTGACCACGTGAGTCAATAGCCACTCCTACCTTCACCTTTCATGCCAAGTCATCTAATGGAGTATACTTCAGACACCGAGCATACTCCTACCCAGCCTACCCCCGATCAACCTCCTATTGTTCCCAAAGGGGATCAAGAATTTGAGAGATTCCTTGAACACAACATCAAGGCTCTCCAACATTATCTCGCTAGAAGCCAAATGTGAGATCCTTCAAGTAACCCTATTTGTGGGATGACAACTTCTTTGGTTGAAGTGATAATGATATCAATAGCATCTGCTACCCAACCTATGGTCACTCAGGCCACTACCTCAACCAGTAACCCAACCATGGCCAATGTTCAAGATTTGGCCTCCCCTTCTATCCTTTCTTGCCCTACCTCCATCGGGGTTTCTATACCCCCTCAACCACAAATAATTCAACCAAGTTCGACACCTTTTTAGAACATGATTGTCTCTATCCCATCCACTCTTGCACCTATAAACATGAGAGTGACCACCTATCCTTTAACTAGTGTCACTGCCATTCAACCACCCTTGGTGGCATCTAGTCAAGTTGTGCCCTCCAACTTTGTGGCACATGCCCCCTTGGCCTCGACATCATCCCCTATGATGAACTACCATTATGTTGCACCTACACAAATGCAACTAAGTATGTCATACGCCCCTCCTAATGCCTTCCAAGTACCCTATAACTTAGCGGGTGCCCCTCATGCCAATCCATCTACTGATCTAATTAAGATGCTGATGGATAAGTTGTCTAACCTTGAGACATCAATTTTAGGTTTGAGGAGTGTTCTTTTGTATGAACAAATCTACAATGAACCTATCCACCCTTCAGTTCCTATTTGACCATACCCTAGCCAGTGGGAACTCCCAAATTTTACTCACTTTTAGAGTAAAGAGGATCCATAACAACATCTGTGAGTGTTTAGACACACTTGCTACCTTATAGCTCACGATGATGCATTATTACTTTGCACATTCCCTATGTCACTTTCTAGCACCACCCTCGACTAGTATAGCTCCATTACCAGTCATTCTCTCTTCACCTTCACTCAACTCGCTTAGCTATTCCTCGATCATTTCTCAATCAATATTACCAAGAAGGTCTCCATCATAGACCTTTATTCCATTATACAATTTGAGGATGAGTCAATAGCAGACTTCGTTGCCCATTGGAGAGGTTTGATCAACCAACTCTCCTTCTCACTACCTCAACCTCAACTCATTGAGCTCTTTTGAAGAGCATGTGCCAAGCACATCATGTCCACTCTGTGGGTTCAAACTTTTTGCACATTTGATGAAGCTTTCACTATGGCCCGAAAGCTTGAACTCTGTGCAATCGAAGAAGACAGGGTCAAATTGCATAACAAAAATACCAATGAAAAATCCAATGACCCTTCTTCTTCTTCCAAACCTTCTTCTTCCCACTCCAAGTCCAAAGGATCGATGAACACTATGGTCTTTAGGTCACCATCTTCTATCACAACCAAATAATCTGAGCTCCCCACTCCATAAAACATCACTAGACAATTCCAACAACGGTATGAACAGTGACGATACACTCCAATAGGAGAATCATATGCTTCTGTATTGGATAAATTAGTGAAGTAGGGAGTTCTCAACCTTCCTCAAATCTGACCTATCTAATTTGACCCCTCATGAGCCATCCCTGCATGGTATAGGGAAAATGACTTTTGTAACTATCATCGTGTCAAGGGTCATGACACGGATAATTGTAAGACCCTAAAAAACATTGTTCAAGACATGTTAGACAAAGAGGACCTTGTTTTGGATAACCCTAATGTGCCGGCCAAGCAAAACATGGATGTCTTTAGGCAACCATTTCCTAACCATCCCCTAAGTCAAAACAATGTTTAGATCATGGCTGATGACCCTCAAGAACACAACATATGCATGGTCAACATGGCCTTTCCTTTCATCCAACCTCTCCCATAATCTAAAGAGGTTGGTCAACCCATTTCTCCACCATGGGTAGAAGAGCCTATTTTGCCCATACCACCCCCATGCAATGAAGAGCTCCCTTTGGCTCACCCTCTTCCTCACGTGAATGAACCCATTTCACCTATATCACCCCCATGACATCAAGCACCTCCTCTTCCCATTATTCTACCTCATGAGGTTCAACCATTGGAAGAACTTACCACTCATACACCATGCCCTTATGAACAAGGGGCCATCATCCCTCTATTTCACCCTTTAGAGGAGCCTTCCTCTCCTATTCTTCCTCCACCGATGGAGGATAGTCCTCCATCCACCCCCTTTCACATGTAAGAGAGTCTACTTTAATCTCTCCCATATTGGAGGATGCTTTAATGGCACCAACACTAGTGGCCCTGCCCTTATCCTTCTTATTACCAATGGAGGATCATACTTTCCATGCTCCTAGACCACACATGGAAGGCATGATCATTTCTATGCTCAATTCGCTTGAAGAGCCAAATTCAACAATCCCTTCTGTGCTGAGAGAAGAACTCGTCACCTCACCCACCTCAGTCGAGGAAGATCTAGTGATGGTTCTCTCTTGCCTTTGGCCCATGATCTCTATGTCCCACACATTTTTGCTCTCACAATCACCCAAATCCTCAAAAGGACTGACTAAAAGGCCTCACGTGATGTCATCTAAACCTTTCTCTTGATTGGTAAAAAAATTAGGATTCCTCCATTTTAGGAATCTAGAACATGAGGTGCTATGGGAGTGACTTACGGCTCATTATCTTACACATCCCACTTCACCTTATACTGCCAACCCCTCCATAACAATTTACCCCAAAGTCTCTAATGAGGAGCAGGTTTTCACTTCTAAATCTTTAGAAGCTCAGCCTTCCACGTCTAAACCCAAACCCTCACAGGCGTCCACCATGCTGAAATAGATTAAATCTCTCAGTGTTCATCCTATATCAAACCTCACTCACCCACAAGTGAAGGTAGATTTGAACCTCACCCCACACAATAGTGGTCCTTACACCAAACTAAAGGAGGATGCTAAACCACGTCGGTCTACTCCTCTACCACCTTCACCATTGCCCTCTATCTTGGGTCCACATCCTTCCACTTTAACAGGAGTGCTCCTTATTCCAACACCTTACAAAAACAAACTACCTCCATTACTCCCTCTACCCATCAAAAACATATTTCCTCTAAGAAATTTGACACCTCTCATCAATAAAGTGCCATCTACGTGTGTGGCCACACCACCAACCAAAAAAGTGGTATGAAAAACTCCCCCTACTAAATAGAAGTTGTCAACCCCTACTACAACAATGAGCATAGACCCATTAGTGGGTTCTTATGCTTCATTGTTACGTTGATTATTACAATCTTCTAGCATTGTTCTACCACACATTAAGCCATACCAACCTCTCAGATCAAAACCATCTTAGTTCGATGACACCCAAATTTATGCATATCATCGCACACCTAGGCATGATACTGAGCGTTGTTGCACTCTTAAGGTTATCATTTGCCAACACCTAGAAAAGGACACCCTTCTCATTGATGATTCTCTTGACCATCTTTTTGACAAACTATCGACACCATCCCATGCCTCCCAAACCTCCTCACTTGAATCGGGATCCCAATGCGAGATTATGATCCCTCAACCACCTTTTCCCCCTTTATTTGAAATCAACACCATTAATGTGGCCACCAGGTCCCAAACCCTAAAGGATAAAGGAAAAGAGCAGGTTTCTATCCGTTAGACATATCCATTTGCCAAACCCTCTCTACCACCAAAGCCTAAGATTTCTATCTTGGGCACATCTCAACCAACATCTTCAGAGGCAATTCGTGACTCCATGGTGAAACAACTTCACCAAACCCCTATGAAGATGTCTTTGTATGACCTAATACAAATCTATTCACAACATCACCAAGCCTTGATCAAAGCTTTATAGGCAATGGAGGTCCAACCTGAAGACCCCCAACCACTAGCTGCTTTAGTCAAAATGTTACCCACCATTGCCTCTGTCACCTTTAGTGATTTTGAGATTCTAGACTACAATCTAGAAGATCAAGATCCTGACCTCTAAAACTAAGCCTATCAGACAAAAGCTTCATAGGATGCATCCTCACATTGCACTCCTTGTCAAAGAGGAGATTCAACATCTTCTCTTTGTCTCATTTATCCAACCCATTGATTATCCGCAATGGGTGTCAAACATTGTCCCTCTCATAAAAGTAACACAGGGAATTCAAATTTTTACTAACTATCACGACCTCAACCTAGCTTTCCCAAAGGATGACTTTCCTTTGCCAAGCATTGACCAAGACTGCATCATCTTCATATCTACCAAGATCACATCAAGTGAGCCTATAACAAAAATCTGAAAGAGTGAGATTTCAAAATCAAAGATCTCATCCTTAAAGAAAACCAACATGTGACCAATATGGAAAGAAGCAAATGAGGCAAGTTTGCTCCTAATTGGCTCAGACCTTATATAATAATGCACAAGTATGGATCATGCACTTATAATCTGTCTTCTCTTGAAGGCTGGCTAGAACCTGAGCCCCTTAATGCCTTACATCTATGACCATTCTATTGTTAACCAAGTAATCATTCACTTGATGTTTAACTTGAGCTTGTCCCTTGAGCAACCCCCATCATCCTCATTCCTATTCCTTTCAACCCTTTTTACTTACAAACAATTAGTTAACCCTTTTTTTTAGCATTAATGCTTTGTCATAATAAAAGGGAAACCCCTAAACCTCTATAGTCTAGTCCATGACTAAAAGTTCAGTCAACAAAAAAAACATAAAATTGGGATGCCTAACAAAATATTAAGAGGTCATAAACTATAAATGTAGATTGCTCCCTCAAAGGACAGCTACATTATTGTTGTAATTAATAGACTGCTCCCTTGAAGGACAACTATTCAACAAAATCAAAACATACAAAGCAAAATATAGACCACTCCTTCGAAGGATGGCTATGTCCAAATTTTGCTACCAAAATAGCACCCTCTTAGAAGCTTCCCACATCAATTAGCTTCACATGACCACAAAACAAAACAACATCCCTAAGTAGACTTCCTACATTGATCAGTCTACCAAAAAAAATGATGACTGACAAACTATTAAGTCATGGACTTGCCTATAGTCATTCTCAGGGTCACCTATAAAAGGGGTAAAGTTATCCCTACTAAAAAAGGGTTACTCTATCCTGACATATCACATAATCACACCTATTACCCCAAAATACCCAAGGGATTTTGAGCTCACTTAACGTCAAGTGATTAGGGTACTTCTCTAACAAAAACCAATGGTCAAAGACGTAATTCATGAATGGGGATTTTGTTTGCAAAAACCCTATCTATACTATCATTATGGTCCTTGTCAATGAAAGAGCAATGCACCTTTCACTTCTTACACACCTTCGTCACATGCCAGTTTATCTTTTAGGATGCAGCGTCTTAAAATTATATGCTCGCATATTGTCATCATATTCAACTCAATTTTATCATAAATAACATCACATGTTTCTGATAAAATACAACCAAAACATTTTCTAACCACTAACATAACATCATGATTTATTTAAGCAAATACCACTTTGTGTTATATAAATTATCATAGCCCATTCACATTAGTTTCTATGGAAAACAATACACATGGAAACTATCAACCAAACACAATTTATGTCAAGCATACACCATCACCAATATGGAAACCTGTTGAAGCATAAATAAACTCATTTCATTTTTAGCATACAACATCACCAATATGGAAAATTGCTAAGGATGAAAAACCACATAACCTATGTTACAGCATACACCATCACACAATATGGAAAAGGATATAACATCATCATACGCTCATCATTTCAAGTAATGTACCATAAAACATATGGGAAATGCTAAAAACATTAACATAACCAAACCAACCAACAACCTCTTTTGACTCTTTTTCCATTTTGGGAGAACTACATTGGCCTAAGGCCCTTAAAATAGGGGCTATGTAGGTATCACTCAGTTGACATGGCGTCTTCTAAGGTTAGCTCAACCATTCATTCATTCATCTACCTAACAGACAAACTATCTAAACCCTAGGCTCACTGCCTACCCTGAACCCGAGGCTCACTGCCTATCCTAAACTACCTCATTTTTAGTCTTTTTAACCATCTAACCTTTAAGCATGACCTAACCTAGTCCAACCCAATTCATAACCTACCCTCCATTTTCCCTTTTTGGGAGAACTACATTAGCCTGAGGCCCTTAAAACAAGGGCTATGTAGGCAACACTTAGTTGACATGGGGTCTTCTAAGGTTAGCTCAGCCATTCATTCATTCATCTACCTAATAGACCAACTATCTAAACCCAAGGCTCATTTCCTATCCTAAACCCTAGACTCACCACCTATCCTAAACTACCTCATTTTTAACCATCTAACCTTTAACCATGACCTAACCTAGTCAAACCCAATCCATGACCTACCCTCTGGTTTCCCTTTTTAAGAGAACTACATTAGCCTGAGGCCCTTAAAATAGGGGCTATGTAGGTAGCACTTAATTGACATGGGGTCTTCTGAGGTTAGCTCAGCTATTTGTTCATCTGTCTACCTAATGGACCAACTATCTGACCTAAAAACATTGGTCTTCTCTCAAGCTACCCAAAATCATGACCAGACAACCAGTCCTGACACTGTAGAAGTCACCTTAGACTTCTCATGGGGCACATTGGAGATCACATACATCTCCCTAACCACAATAAACAACACTTGAGATCACTTATATCTCAACCTGACTCGACAAATGACCTTGGAGATCATGACTATCTCCTCATACCACACGACCACTTTTGAGACAACTTTGCCTTGGTTGTTTTGATTGCATATGCTACCTCACAAATAATTAGCAAATTATATGTTCCCCTCACACCTATTGTTAGATCATGCCCAAGTTGATCCCCAATATTTATGACATTTTCATGTTTTCTAGGAGTACTTCCTAGCCCAGATACTTGGAACATGATGACCATTAGAGATATAGCTTTGATCGAGCTAACCCAATTAGCTACCACAAATAAGCTAGGGACCGGTTACTTCAATTTTAGTCCTCCTCAAACATTGGAGCTACAACTTTGATCATATTAACCCAATCAGTGACCACTAATAAGCTAGGGAATGATTACTTTGATTTTAGTCCTCCTCGACCTTACCTACGATAATTTGACCTACTTATCAGGTGAAGTGGTATACACGCAATCTCAACTATTGCAACATTCACACTCCAACCTCACCCTACCCATCCACTGCCTATCAAATTGGCACCCAATTTTAGATTACCTTCTCTTGATTCCCACTTTGAGGGGGAATACCTCATCCCATACCTGGGACAAAATACACCTACCTCATCCCATACCTGGGGCAACCTACATCTATTTTTGTCTTACAGTTCATCAAGATAAACCAAAAGATAAAAAGGGGCAAATGTAGACACCAATATCATGTCAACCCCCCCTTGGTCCCTTCCTAAACATTAACATGACCTAACCCACACCTTATTAATTTAAAAAATACTTATTTTAAATTAATTATCTCACCTTGGACACCTCACCTAGACACCTCACCCTAAGACCATTTCTTACCCTATGAGTCACCCTGAGACTAGGTCCTCCAAATACTAACTACCCATGACCTATTCTCACCCCTCTTAACTCCCTAACTAACTTCCATGCCTCATAAGCCATTGTTTTGACTATTCTCCAACAAAAAAGGCACTTGGTGAGTGGAGAAATGGGTAGAGGGCTAAAAATAGCCCTTTTACCTATTCTCTCTCCATCGACGTCGGTTAACCCTCAGTTGACATCGATCAAATAAGGCTGACACCAGTGGAATCACCAACGTAAGTTACATAAACCAAGCTCATCCCTTGAGCAACCCCTACCTCCTCATAGATTGATGCGCACACTCTAAGATTGAAAGCATCAAAACTCAACTATCATCCTCTTGGCTATCGAAGCTCTACACAAGTCATTCCAGAGATTGAATTGAAACATTGTATGAGGACCTCAACATTAGTCACAATGGGAATAAGAATTTTGACACCTCTAGTTCTTCACCTAACAGAGCTAAGTATTCTAGTCTCCATTTCAAAGTTTAAGAAGATACTATTAATTGGTTTCCATTTGATATTTCTAAATACTATTGAGAGGCCTGATTTCTTCTATGGAGAGGCTGAAAGGCCTGCCTTTTATTCTCACCCTCTTTTCATACCTATCCTCTACCTTTACCCTTCCTCAAACCTTATTCACTTTCCTGTAACCCTGCGCAAGCCTCCTAATTTCCAGAGACTCCTTTGTCCATCATGAAAACACCCTAAAATCCATCTAAGGCCCACTGCCCCTTTCGACATCAGCAACCCAACCGACATCGGTAGCTTTCCCTACTAACCTTGGTAGACTAACCAACATCGGTGACTGTGTAAACCATAAAACCTATCCAAATAGCCCATAGACTAGCCAAAACCTTTGGATAACTTTTTGTAACATTATGAGACTCACAGACTACAGGGAATAGGTACACAACATTTTACCTTTCCATTTCTTTGAGTCTTTTATCATTTATTTTTATGCAACACTCTTTTCTTTAAATAGTGGACTATCATCCCTTACGGAGCTTCACGCTTCTGGGACCGAGCGCGTAGCTTGGCAGTCCACCATATCTTCTTCTAACAATTTTCTTGTTTGAGTTTCTTTCTTACTGTAGGTGTTTCCTCCACAGCCAAAGAGGAGCTCCCATAACGCTTGGATACGGTGCACACTAAGTCCAGGTAACGTCAAACCCACAACCTTTAACTTTAGTTTCTTCCTTCTTTTAAATCAATTAGTAAAAAAATATAGAGAAACAATAGGCATTCCACTAATAGATGCAAAATTATAGATGTTCAAATATAGAAATAGAAGTTGGAACTTTGGAACCAATGGTAGTGATTTAGAAATAATAGGTTCCTTCATACTAAGTGGAGTTTCATCCACATAATTTGGAGATGTAACATTAATAGTATCTTAATATAATCCCTTCCACAAGAATATGATACATTCATTTTACATAGCCCCTCTTACCAATACATAGATACATACATGTTACAAATATATATTGGCATACACATATGTGTGTATATATATGTATCATGTATGTATGTGTGTGTGTGTGTGTGTATATATATATATATATATATATATATCATAATATTTTTATAAATTAAACATCAATTATATAATATATATGTTAATCACCAAAACAAACCCTAATCAACCATAGTTAATCTCCTTATGTAGTGAATATAGAATCCCCCTCATTGAAACCAAGGGAGTTGTAGTCTTGACATAAATAGAATGTGATAGCATGGTATAACTTATTTACATAAAGAATGCAAGCCATCATAAACTAAAACATTGCATGGTTCAGATCTTGATAGATTTACACCCAAAATTACTTTATATGAATTATATTATATGTTAATATATTTTATAAATCATTATTATATATTATATATTTTAGTATAATTACTTTAAATTTATAATACATAATATTATATTACATTATTTAATATATATTACCCACATCTATTATAGAGGTTTATATGAGTAAACCTATTCTACAGGGATATGATGAGAATGCATAGTGTGATTTACAACATGGACATAGACATTCCACTACCAAATGCAAAATTATAGAATTTCAAATATATAAATAAAATTTTGAACTTTAGAACTGATGGTAATGATGTATAATAATAGGATTTGCATAATAAGTGGAGCTTCATCCACATATTTTGGAGATATAACATTAATAGTATATCTAGAAGAAACAAGACATGGTGGTGGTATACTTAAGAATACATCATCACTAGGCATAATAGGCATACATGGAATAGTTGGTGTCTTTGAAACATAGATGTCCACTTCAAATTTATATCCAATTTCTAAATCTGAAATTCTTCTTTTGTTGTTTCTATTTTTGTAGTGCCATTGTAATAAAATCAATTTCTCCATTACAATCACCAAGACAAACCCTAATCAATGATAATTGAGATCCTTATCCAGTGAATATATAAGCCCCATGATCAAACCCAATGGAGTTTTAGTTTTAATGTACAGATAATGTGCTAAGAGGCTAGAATATCTTTACACAAAGAATACAAGCCATAGTAGACTAAACCATTGGATGGTGATTCAGATCTCGATAGGTTTACACCCATAATTAATTTATATAAACTATATTATATGTTAATATAGTTTATAAATCAATATTATATACTATATGTTTTAATATAATTACTTTAAATTAGTGATATATAATATATAATATTATATTACTATATTACATTATTTAATATATATTCCATAAACCTATTATGGAGGTTGATATGAGTAAACCTATTCCATGATGATATGATAAAATGCATAATGTGATTTGAAACATTGCCATAGGCATTCTACTAACAGATGTAAAATTACATATGTTTAAATATAGAAATAAAAGCTAAAACTTTGGAACTGATGATAATGATTTAGAAATAATAGGTTCTTGCATAATAAGTGGAGTTTCATCCACATATTTTGGATATGTAACATTAGTAGTATATTAATATAACCCCTTACACATGGATATGATACATTCACTTTACATATCCCTTCTTACCAATATATACATACATACATGATACATATACACACACATATGTCTATATATATGTATCATGTTTTTATGTATTTTTTTTTTGTGTGTGTGTGTGTGTGTGTGTGTGTGTGTGTGTGTGTGTGTTTGTGTGTGTGTGTGTGTGTGTGTGTGTAAGTTATTATATAAATATTGTATAATATACATCATACTATTTTTATATATTAAACATTAATTATATAATGTATATGTTAATCACCAAAATAAACACTAATCAACAACAATTGAGCTCCTTATCCAATGAATATAAGATCCCCCTGATCAAAACCAAGGGAGTTGTAGTTTTTAAGTATAGATGATGTGCTAAGAGGCTATAAGATCTTTACATGAAGAATGAAATCCATCATATAATAAAACATTGCATGGTGATTCATATCCTGATATGTCTGCATCCATAATTACTTTATATGAACTATATTAAATTTTAATATAATTTATAAATTAATATTATATATTATATATTTTAGTATAATTACTTTAAATTTATAATATATAATATTATAATAATATATTACATTATTAATATATATTCCGCACATCCATTATATAGGTTGATATGAGTAAACCTATTCCACATGGATATGATAAAGAATGCATATTATGGTTTGCAATATGGCTATAGGCATTGAAATAATAAATGCAACACCAACAGATGCAAAATTATAGAAGTTTAAATATATAAATAGAAATTAGAACTTTAGAAGTGATGGTAATGATTTATAAATAATAGGCTCTTGTATAATAAGTGTAGTTTAATCTACATATTTTAGAGATGTAACATTATTAAATAGTATTTTTAAGATAAAAAATATTTGGTGGTGGTATACTTAAGAATAAATCATCACTAGGCATAGTAGGCATACATGGAATAGATGGTGTCTTTGAAACATATATGTCCACTTCAAATTTATATCCAATTTCTAAACTAAAATTCTTCTTTGTCACTTCTAATTTTTTAGTGCCATTGTAATAAAATCTATTGTAATCACCAAGATACACCCTAATCAGCCATAGTCGAGCTCCTTATTCAGAAAATATAGAAGTCCCCTGGTCAAAACCAAGGGAGTTATAATTTTGACATAAAGATAATGTTCTAAGAGGCTATAATATCTCTACACAAAGAATGGAAGCCATCGTAGACTAAAGTATTATATGGTGATTTAGATCCTGATAGGTTTGCACTCATCATTACTTTATGTTAATTTTACTATATGTTAATATAGTTTATAAATAAATATTGTATTTTATATATTTTAGTATAATTAATTTAAATTTATAATATAGAATATTAGAATATTATATTACATTATTTTAATATATATTTTTCACAACTAATATAGAGGTTGATATGAGTAAACCTCTTCCATGGGGATATGATGAGAATGCATATTGTGATTTGTAACATGGCTATAAGAATTTTACTAATAGATGCAAAATTATAGAAGTTCAAATATAGAAATAATAGTTATAACTTTGGGACTGACAACAATGATTTAGAAATAATAGGATCTTGCATAACAAGTGGAGTTTCATCCACATATTTTGGAGATGTAACATTATTAAATAATATCTTTAGGAGAAACATGAGTTGGTAGTGGTATACTTGAGAATGCATCATCACTAGGCATATTAGGCATACATGGCATAGATGGTGTCTTTGCAACATATATGTCCACTTCAAATTTATATCTAATTTTTAAACCTAAATTCCTCTTTTTCACTTCTATTTATTTTTAGTGTGATTGTAATAAAATCAATTTCTCAATTATAATCACCAAGATAACCCTAATCAGCCATAGTTGAGCTCCTTATCCAGTGAATACAATAGTCTCTTGATCAAAACCAAGGGATTTGTATTTTTGACTTAGAGATAATGTGCTAAGAGGTTATAATATCTTTACACAAAGAATGCAAGACATTGTAGACTAAAGCATTGCATGGTGATTTAGATTCTAATAGGTTTGTGCCCATAATTACTTTATATGAACTGTATTATATGTTAATATAGTTTAAAAATCAATATTATATATTTTAGTAATTAATTTAAATTTATAATATATAATATTATAATATCATATTTCATTATTTAATATATATTACCCACACCTATTATAGAGGTTGATATAAGTAAACCTCTTCCATGGGGATATGATGAGAATGCATATTGTGATTTTCAACATGGCCATAGACATTCAAGTAACAAATGTAAAATTCCAAATGTTTAAATATAGAAATAAAAGTTTTAACTTTGGACCGATGGTAATGACTTAGAAATAATAGGCTCTTGCATAATAAGTGGAAATTCATCCACATATTTTGGAGATGAAACATTAATAGTATCTTTAGGATAAACAAGACTTGGTGTTGGTATACATTATAATTCATCATCACTAATAATAGTAGGTATACATGGAATAGATCATGTATTACCAACATTAATTTCCACTTCAAATTTATATCTAATATTTAAAATTGAAAATCTTATTTGTCGCTTCTAATTTTTTAGCACCATTGAAAAAAAATCATTTTTTTCCTTACAATCACCAAGATAAACCCTGATCAACCACAATTGAATTCCTTATCTATAAAATATATAATCTCCCTAATCTAAACCAAGGGAGTTACAATTTTATCATAGAGATAATTTTCTAAGAGGCTATAATATCTTTACACAAGAATGCAAGCCATTGTAGACTAAAGCAATGCATGATGATTCAAATCATGATAGGTTTGTACCCATAATTACTATATATGGACTATATTATATATTAATATAGTTTATAAATCAATATTATATATTATATATTTTAGTATAATTACATTACCTAATAGTTTTTCACCCACAATTACTTTAGATGAATTTATTTTGATATTATCGTGGGTTTGGAGTAATTAGGTTTAACTATCGATTTACACTCTTTCACTTTACATAACCCCTCTTACCACTACATACATACATACATATATATATGTATGTGTATAATATTATTTATTATATAAATATTTTATAATATATATATCATAATATTTTTATAGATTCAACATTAATTATATAATATATATGTTAAATTGTATAGTTTATAAATTAATATTATATATTTTGGTATAATATTTAAATTTAATACTATTATATAATATATATTATTATAATATTATATTACATTATTTCATATATATTTTTAGTATATATTTTAAATAAATATCATATATTTTAATAAAATATATAAATAGCATTCAATATTAAATATATCACTTGCCTTTGAATTCAACTTGACTACTCCTGAGGTGTATTTACAGTTAATTAAAATAGGCAGGAGTCTCCAACAAATTTGTAATTCAAATTTACTTTGAAAAATGGTGTATGTATAATTCTAACACATTTTTAATAGGAACAAAAACCACCGATCATGTCTAAAAAAATACATATTCCATGTTTTTTTTTGAACATAAACTATATAGTGATGACATATCAGAACAATATAGGTTGTAGAGTGGTTGAAGCATTGACCATATTTGTTACTATCATTTCTATAGATTCTTATTTTTATGTATTTAATCTTAATAATTTTTAATATATATTTTTACTCTATCTAAAATGTGTGATTTCTTTATGTTGACTTGGGCCTTTTATTCATTGTTTAGCACTTTATGTTATGAAATCACCGAGATTCAAATAGTCTACTTGGATTATTGTTATGAAATGGATAAATAATGAAATGATAGATATAAGGGTTGTTTAACACTTAATTCTATTGATTATTTTTTATTTTATGATTTGTGTAAAATAATAGGGACCCAAATGGTGAATGTTATGGTATAGCTGACATTTTTTAATAACTATAATCAACTAATCTTAGTAACTAATGTATTTAATAGTTTCATATCTAAAAAATTATAGATAATCACCCATACCAACCAAAAGGACTGAATTATAACCCGACAAGGACCCATTGATGTCTAAATATGAGATAAAAAATACACATAGCACACCAACACACTGAGATGCTACAATACTTAGAATAAACACAAAGATACTTTTCCTCAATTATACTTCGATTGCTTGATTGGTTTCTGATATATAAATTGTTTACAAGTACCTCTATTTAAAGAGGTATTATTTATATATTTAGAAAACCTACTAACTATGACTTAGTAAAAAAATTAAATACTTATTACATCAAAAAACATCATGCCTTACAAGCATTTAATGTAGGTGGACTACATTGAAAATTCTAACACTACCCCTTCATTTATTCCATTAGTTATCACAATATATATTAATCCCATATTCTACCTCAAATGCTCAAAGTTATCCTTATCTACTGCTTTCTTGAAGATATCTACTAGTTGATCTTCATATTTACATAATGTTAAATTTATTTCATCATCTTTAACCAACTAATCTATAAAGTGATATTAAATCTATCTATTCTTGATTCATCTAAAAAACACTGGATTCTTCATCAATCCAATCTTAGCCAAGACTGGGTGAGTTCATAGTTATTGGTTGAGTCCATCGCTAGGTTTGGAATGGATTGGGTGAGTCTGTAGCTTACTAGACGAGTTTTTATCTCACCAAATATATCAAAATTATCCATGTGGGTTATCTCATGACAAGTAGAAGATCATGCAAATGGTATTTATCTTTTATGTACTACTTTATTTCTCTCTATATATAAAATTGGGAAACTAAACATGTAAAGCATTAGAATAAAGTGAAAAAATTAGTAACTAACTTTAGTTGTACTAAGCAAGATATAACATATATTCAATACATTAATATTAAATATAATCTTAAGATCCTTTTAATGTTAAATCTAGAGGAGAGGTAATTTAAGAAAGATCAAGGAAATTGAATGTAACACTGAGTCCTATTTTGGACTCATCATTTACCCCACACTTTACCTTTTGTAAGTTCTTTTGTAAACTCATCTTCGTGTCCCCTAATAAATATGATTTATAGATCATAGGAACTATCTAAGTTCATACACATTAAACTCATCATCCCAATGGTTATCTTATGCACTGGTGAAACCATTATAGGTTTGAACCATTTGTCTCCAAATCTAAAACTGATCATATAATTAAAGAGTCCATTTATGACAAAAATGGAATATGAATAAAGAGGAGTGGTCGTATAAATATCACATTTATCCACATTTATTCTCATGCTAAGTTGAGGACATCAATAATCATGTTCATTATTACTTATGCTCTCTGAAGGCTCCATCTTAGATTAGTTGGGGACATGACCTCCCTTCTTTTTAGTGAGATTATCTTTATATCCTAATGTCTTGTACTGGCTATAAATAATTCATCAAAATGTTTTCTGGTAAATCAATCAAAAATAATAATGTAATTATACAAATTTTGTAGATAATGATCCTTGATATTATAATGAATCAAATAGACATTTTTGAACTTAATTAGTAACATTCTAGCACTAACAAAAGTAGGCATGATACACAATCCTGTGGTCTTCAATTTTCTTAACATATTCATCATGCCTAGATTTGTAGTTGATTCTTATAGGTGAAGAGAAGGGATCTCAACTAGAATTATATCACATAAGTTAATTATGAATTTATCATAGTCCCCTAATATCAGGTTGCACAAATATAATTCACATAATACATCCTACTATTTTGGGGTATAATCTTGAAAGATGTGGGAAAACATAGGAGGTCCTCAATATTGTAGGGAAGATCACATGATATTCTAATCAATTACCACCTATATATTTTTTCATATAGATACAAACAAGAATAATGGGAAGGATATCTACAAGCTAGAAGATATTCTCCTATTTGTTAGGCAACCTAGAGATTGACTTCAACTCTTTGGGTTTACTACTTTTCCTTTTCTAAGTCCTCTCTTAGTATCTAATTTTATTTTTCTAAAGTATTATTTTGTTAATTGAGTTCCTTAAAATCCAAACAAACTTGAATCCATTTATCTAAGGAGTCAGAATGGGAGATAATGGTTTAGCAAGCCTAGTCAGCTTAAGTTTGGAGGAAGATGAGGCTTGCTAAAAAAATTGTTGATGGAGGATCAATTTTTACTACTGAGAGTTTAGAATTTAATGTTTAAGTAACAAATTTTATTCTTCCAAATCAATTATGTATATCTAAGAGTATACTATATCCTCATCATACTGAGTGAATTTTTATTTGAGCATACTAATTTCATTTATATGTTCTAGATCCCTATCCTTAAAACTATCTAAACCTTGAGTTAAGGAAGAATTAAGAAGATCCTTATGTTACAATTGGGATAAGAGGTCAATAACATATATAATTTATTATATTATGATGGAATTATCATTAGATAGTGTAAGAGTAAGTTAAATTTCTAGTTATACTATAGAACTAGAAGGTTATTCTTCTTTAGAGACCATAGGGCCCTTTTCTTTATCTCGTATAGGTATAGTGTCACTAGTTAGAGAGGAGGTTGAGGATGATTCTTCCTACACTAGAATCTCTTTTTATTGAAATTTTTTCTTCCTTAATGTCTTTTTAAATAAGAACTTATTTTATTGGTTCAAGGATTGTTATTGTGACTGGCTCTTCTTATAATGCTAATGTGTCTACCATTGCTAATAGAGTAAAAGTAGGGGTTTGATGTAAGCTACCAGGGGCTATAGAGACATATTTTTTCCTTATCATCACATGATATTATGAACTTTATTCACCTATTTTTTGTCTTCATAAGAGAACTAGGTTCTTCAAAAGGAGTACCCTTCTTTGCTTGAATGATAGTTTGTGATTATGGATCACCATATGTTTTAGGTGCTTGTGCTACACTAATTAAAAGGATATTTGTATCCTCAGGAGTTAAGTGAGATAGTGAAGTTCTAGTTCTCAATTTTCTCTTAGTTAGAGTTTGATTTTGGACTTGAGGTGTCATCTAAGAGCTCTACTTAGCCATATCTATGCTGTGTAACCTAGTTCATCTTGTTTTAATGGATGAAACCCTGACCCTAGAAGAGAAAGCCTCTATTTTTGATTTTAAACTTGGTGTTTCTTTATAGGCTTTAAGAAGAGGTGCTAAAGGTTGGTTAGTTCTATCTCCCCAAAATGTCTCCTATGATACTTTATTTTTTTGATATAAAATGATGTTATATGATCAAATGAATGAGTTCATGGTGGAAAATTGAAGATGACCTATTAATAGATAAAACATGAATGACCCCATATAGGTATAATAGTACGTTAAATCTATATTGGATATATTGTCTTCCATATTTGAGATGAAGGATGATCCTCATGGCTTCACAATCCAAAACACTATATTATCCTTCACAAGTAAAGTAGTTTATGACCCAAAAGGTAGCAAACCTCCAAGGTTTTGGTAGAGTTTTCCTACTAATATATTTGGCCTTCTCTCAATAATATTATATACATGATACATATAATTGTTTATCTTTATTAAATTGTGTAATTAACTCATTAAAAGGGGTTATTTATAATAACCTCTTACCTTCTTAATAATTTTTTATATTTTGCTAATTACTCTAATAGAAACTGAGATTTTGATACCCTAAATCGTGGTGGAGTATTATTCCAAATGTGATATGAATTCCTTGAGAAAATATTCATCATATCCTTATAATTTATATATAAAAGGAAGCCATAAAACTTCCTAAAATATAGATATGAATATATCATCCTTCATTAACCCTTATATGGAGTCTAGTTTAGACCTTTTTTTCTATTCCATGACAACTATATCGATGTTCTAGAGACAAGGGTTAGTCTTTCAGGTGAGAAGAATAGTGGAAAAGGAAAAACAACTCACAATACAAATAAAAAGAATAAAAATGGTCTGTTTATTAACATTGTCTTTGTAGTTACTAACATAGTCTATAGTAATGATAACACAACATGTTAGAATTTAGTGAAATCAACTTGGGAAATATTTGATTTTCTCACACATGGATTAGAAAATATAATAGAGGGGTCCCATGTTAGGGGATATTGACTATAATTTTGGAAGTAAAATAATTATGTATAAAATATCTGTACCTTAAAATAAGGATAAGCTACTATTTAGGAAGAAGCTTTTGGGGGGTGGGAAGCAATAGGGGGATAAATATTTTCATGGATGCACCTATTTTTTTGATTGCCAACTATAGTTTTGTATCTAATCATATTTAATTTTTTATTTTAAGACAACTTTTTTTGGGTAAAATACTCCTAATTTTTCTAAGCAGCGTATATTGTATATAATTTTAAATAACATGGGAATAAAAATTAAGAAAAAAAAAGTCCTATAATTTTTTAGCATCACCCCCTCAAAAATAATCAGGAATCCCATAGCATGAGACCCCTATCTAAACATGTCATTACCATGTGCATCAACTTTTATGTCATCATGATTTAGGTTTATACAAACTGAGTAGGTAGGTGGTTAGTGCATGTGGATTAAAGATAAATTTATACCTTATTTTTTATTCATCACTTTTTCATGTCACTAATCGTTGATGACATGAACTTTATTTTGATTTTCTATAGGATATCCCTAATCTGAATTTACTCAAACTACCATTTATAGTGAATATGTATGAATCAAAGGACCTTATACTAACCTAATATAGAAAAATAAAATACTTAATCATCATCATAGACTTTACTCATTTCTTGTCACCAATTCTAAAGAAAGAAAAAAATTATGAGTTAGTCTTATGAAATGTATACAAATGAACACTATAGTGAAATTATTGCTTAGAATGAATTGATCAAAAACTGATCAAATTCTGTTGTTTTCTAGTTTTATCTATTTTTTCCCCTTGACTAGCCATTACTAGTTTTTAGGTTAAGGTTTTTTCCTCAATGCATGATCAACCAACAAAATGGATTGTTGATCAACATTATCAATAGTGCCCTATATATATATATATATATATATATTTGGAAGAAGGAAAACAAGGAGTGGTTCCCTTCTTAGTTTTATATATTTAGACCATCAAGGAGTTGATATCATGGAAGAACTAGGTTATTTCATTAAAACAACTTCATTTTTGAGGTTTTGAGCAAATTCCTCTTTGTTGACAAGTTTTTGGTACAATTTGAGTCTATATCCATTTATAAAAAAAATATTTTTATTCCTATCTATTGTCAATAGTTATATTGATCCATTATAAAAGACTTTTTCTATTTGGTATGGGCCTGGCCATCTTGTTCTCAACTTTCCCTTGAATTGATGAAACTTGGAATCAAATAAGAGTGCCCAGTACCCTTCTTAAATTTTTCTCTTTGATGTGGGATCATGCCACACATTTTTTTAGAAAAACTTAGTTTCCAATAGGTCAATTACCAAAGTCTAGATGTGTCTTTAATGACTATCTTGAAGGTTGTTTGATGTAGTACTATTGTAATCTTGAGAGGATCAATTTTCATCTTTAGAGGAAACATACAGTTACTTGTCATTTTAATTATAGGTATAATGTTCTTACTTTATAAAAAATACACATAATAAAACAACACATTGAGATTCTATAGCACTCAGAAAAAACACATATATACTTCCCTCAATTACACTTCAATTACTTGATTGCTAAATGATATACAAATGGTTTACAAGTTCCTATATTTAAATAGGTCTTATTTATATATTTATAAAACCTAATAACTATGACTTATTAACAAAATTAAATACTTACTACATCAAAAAAATATCATGCCTTAAAAACATTTAATGGGGGTGGAATAAATTACATATTTTAATAAAATGCTCTTTTTTCTTAGAATATAGTAGATTAAGGACTAGATAATTTAAATAGAGTAATTATATTGTTGATTCATAATTAAATATATATTTTTTATGCATGAGATTACATTAGGTATGGTGAAAACACTTGACACCATTTACATGTTCATAGTAATTAATACTTTAGGATAATTAATATAGCTAATGCTTATTTCAGATGTCAAAATTCTATTCGAGTAGCCTCATTGGTGGAGAAAATCCCTAGTAGTCACATCATAAGAAATAAATTATCATTTAAGTACTCTCCAAGTGTGTTAAATTAATGTGAGATTAATATGGTGCTGTTCAAGTGAGTAATCTTATGCTAAGGTGTCAATGTTGAATATCAAGATCATGTTAAATTAATATGATAGAGATTAAAGTGCTAACATTCAAGTGATTCATCTTGTGTCAAGGTGTTAATGATGGTACACATTTAAAGCATTTAATAAAATTTCATTCATAATTATAAATGTTGAGAGATTGATATCAAAGTACATGTGATGATAACCATGCCATATTGGTAGGGTTATTTTGGTTGTAATGAATCTCCACTCTATAGGATTAATGGTGATTTTTTTTAATTCTGAGTGATTATGTTATATATTCATTAATTGCATTGTCAAGAAGTATAATATTTCACATATGAAAGAGTCTTAATTTTGAGTAAATTGTGGTAATAATCATGACATCATTATGGATTCATATATTCTACTATCGATAAAATTTTGATGATAAAAAATGGATTCTGAATCCTAGCATGGGAAATTTAAAGCCCAACATGGGAAATTTGAAGCCCAAGATGATATGGTTGGAAGATGTTAAATAATAGTCGATACTATATAAATTTTGGCTCTAGATTATTTTGTACTATCCCTGAATATTTTATTCATACTATGTAAACTCTATTAGTAGTGAATATCATAAATTTTGATCTATTAAGTGACCCTAGATCCATATTCTATTGAATTCAACTATTTTTTAAATTATTTACTTACTGCACATTTAACTTATATTAAAAATTTATGTTTTAATTTTATGGAATCCTTCAAATCCTATTAAATTTTTTAGCTAGTCATTAAGCATAATTTTAAGCTAGTCAATACTCTAAAAGTATTGTTTAAGACGACTAAGTCACTATTAACTAAGGGTTCAGGGCTTCCTTGTTTGTATTCTCTTGGTTATAAAATAAAATTCTAGAAGGTATTGTGTAAATCAGCACTGAAATTCATAGTGAAACTATATGCAAAATAATAAAATAACTTTCTCAATTATGTCTTATTAATCATTGAAAGTTCTTATCTGGCTATTACACTTAGATTTAAAATGTTTGTATGACATTGAATTGATAGTTATAATTAAAAAACTATTCTTTCAGACCTATTTAAGTATAAAACACATTATTTTAAGTTATGTTATTGATTTTATTCTTTTAGGGATATAATTTATAATGAACACGATGTTTGGGTGTGATTTAGAATCATTAGTTCAATGTTCAAGGGACTATAATAAAGAATAAGGTTTAAAATTATTGTCCATTAGGCTCTTCAAACTCCCACTAACAACAAAATGACTTAAAATTATTTTTAAAAAAAGAGATGTAATAAATATTTCTAGGTTTTCAATTTAATGTGGTGTGGCAAGATAACAACCCATATTTTTTGTGCAAAAAACACAAAATTGATTATATGTATGGGATTAATGAATAGAAATCTATAAAATTTCATTAGAAATTATATTAAATAGAGGTATCCTAAGGATGGTTTGGGTAGTAACAAACTCTACTACAATGACCAATATGGGTGGTTCGGGGGTGCCCTCATTTACGCTTAGGTGCATTTTTATAATGCATGTGCATAAAACTTTTGAATCATGGTGTAAAAAAGGGACAAATGGTGGTGTGCCACATTTTTTCTTTGAATAGGGGATAAAATTTGATAAGAATTTAAATGTCACAAGAACCATGATTCAATACAAATTGAATTTGGGAGCCAATTATATGTTTATGTGATACATGACACTAAATTATGCTTTCATGATTTATAGAGATGCAGCATTTGAAAATTTTATATAGAGATGAGCTCAAAGTTTTAATAAAATAGAGAATCATTACTTGAATAATTATAAAAATAATTAATTTAGACTCAATGAATTAAAATTGCATTTCATGCAAATAGTATTCTACTCCCTTGAAGGTGTTTTATTTATTATTTATGCATATATTTGCACATTAACTCTATATATCTATAATTTAAATTCCCCCTATACACCATGATTATATAAAAACCCTTTAAGTGACCATTGTAATCAAAATTTAAGGTATTAAAAGGCACTTTAAGGTATCTCCTATGATATATCTTGAAATAAAATTCTAATTGTGTGCATATTCATGGTATTGACTAGGAGAACCCTTGAAGATACTATAAGATCCTTCAAGGTATCTCCTAAAAGATACCTTAAAGGAAATTATAGTACAATCATGGGTACCTTAAAGGTATCTCCTAGGAGATACCTTTCAAACATGCATAAGGGTAACCTTGAAGGTATTACAAGGCCCTTCAAAGTATCTCCTTAAAATAAAATTTTAGTCATTTACATGTTCAAGGATTCCAAAAAATAACATGTCATTAATAATTATGAAACATAAATAGCATAATATATTATATATTTATGTGTTAACTCCTATATTCTCATAAAAACATAAGTGGTGACAAAGTGTAGCTAGGTAGTTGTGTAGATTATTCATGAATATCTATGTGCATTAAATTTATATAGCCATAACTTTACTATCCCACACACACCATAGTTATATCAAAAAACTTTCAATGACCATTGAAATCAACATTAAAGGTATTACAAGTCACTTCAAGGTATCACCTAGAAGATACCCTAAAATAACATTCCAATCATGTGCATGTTCATGGTATCTACTATGAAAACACTTGAAGGTCCTATAAAACCCTTCAAAGGATATATTAGAAGATACCTTAAAGGACATTGTAGTATAATAAAGGGTAAATTTAAGGGTGATACCTTTCAAACATGCATAAGGGTACCATTGAAGGTATTACAAATACCTTCAAGATATATCCTAGGAGATACCTTGAAATAAAATTATAATCATGTGTATGTTGAAGGATTTCATAAATTAACATGGAATTAACAATTATGGAACATAAACAACATAATATAAGATAGAAATTATAAAAATAATAGAGTAGACACTGCATACTAAGCATACCTAAATGAATCTTATGAAAACCATAACATAACTAGTCTATTAATCTCTATCCCACATCGGAACCATATTCCATCATATCAGAGAAATATATATAGCTTTTTACATGGATCTATCTCTTCACTTTCCATATTTTAAATATAAAAAAGGAAATAATCTTGGAATTATTATATCTATCAATTATCTTAGAATGCTAAATACATCCAAAAGATCATATAGACTATGGAGGGGTAGCAAATTTTAGCCAGGTTACTATGTAGGTTGTGGTTGAATATCTTTATACGTTAATGCTAAATAGCCAAAACTTGACTATCTCCCATATGTCAGGGTTTTATCAAAACCACTAAAATAACCATTATAATCAAAATTAAAGGTATTAAAAGTAACTTAAAGGTACATCCTAGGAGATAACTTGAAATAACATTTCAATTATGTGCATGTTCAAGGTATCTACTAGGGGAACACTTGAAGGTCCTACAAAACACTTCAAGGTATATCCTAGAAGATACCTTGATGGAAATTATAGTAAAAAAAAGTTACCTTGAAGGTGTATCCTAAGAGATACCTTTCACATATTTATAAGGAGGCCTTTTAAGTTATTATAAGGCACTTCAAGGTATCTCCTAGGAGATACATTGAAAGAAAATTCCAATTGTGTGCATGTTCAAGGATTCCATAAATTAATATGGCATTAAATTTTTTGAAACATAAAAAACATAATATAAGATAGAAAAATCTAAAATAAAATAGAGTAAACACTGCACACTCTTGAAGACAAGATAAATATGCATAAGTATAGATAGACTTGGGATTTAGTTGACCTACCAAAAGGAAAAGAGGTCATAAGAGTCAAGTGGGTCATAAAACTTGGTATTTTCACTAAACCATTGTCAAAAGACATTTCAATTCACTTAATAAGAATTTTATGGGTAATTAATGTAGTATAATTTTGCCTACAAGGTCTTATGTTGTATCTATACTCCAACATGCCATCTCCAAACTCAAACAAGCCGCTCTGAACTCTAATAGGCCAACTTTGGACTCTAACAACCTAGCTAAATAATTCAAAAATCCAATAATGAAATTTAACAAGGTAGATATATATTTAAATATTCCAACTAAGGACTTTAAGAGTCTCTCTATATACTTTAGTAGGGTATCTATAGACTTTAATAGTCCAGCTATAGACTTTAACAATAAAGCTCTAGACATGTAGAGAATTATTTCAAATGGATATAAGTAGGTAAATAAAAGTTACAAAGATGTTTTAAAGGTTTATAAAATTCCTAAAAACCATGGTAGGAAGGTCAATAATAAGGGGGAGTGTTAAAATATTATTCTTTCTTGATTCTCCTCTCATACCTAGCCAACTCTAGAGTTCTATAATAGAGGCATTCAATCCACCAAACAAATTAAATGCAAAATAATTTTAATTTTAATTTTTGGGAGCCATTTGGAGTTTAGGGGGAAACAAGGAAGTAGGTGGAAAATTTATAAGGTATTATAGATAAAAAATATGAGAAAATAAAATAGAAAGTGGAAAGAGTAGAATATAAGTTAGCATAACAACAACTGAAAGAGAACTGGGTAGAGGATATTCATGAGAAACAACACCTGAGATAAGTGTCATAGATATTTCAATGAATCAATAGTCAGATAGAGAGATAATCTAGGAGTTAATAGATCCTATAGAGCTTCTTCCAATTCAATAGTATTATGTAGAAAATAGGGCAAGTAGTTTATTGACAATAGAGAGTAGAAGAGGACAAATTATTTTTTGTAAGAGATTTGTTACACATGTAGATGTAAGTTTATTCAGTTGATTTAACCATTTTAATAATCAATATGATAAATGTATTTCTGATTTTTTATCCCTATACTATGCTTTCCCCTATTTTATGGTTCTTGTATGATAATTTTAGTGCATTTGTAGCACTTATGTATAAATACAACTTAGTCAATGGTTGTAGTTTTTAAGTCCTATGTTGTTTAGTTTAGACCAGCTCAATAGTCTATTTTTTTCAAAATAATATAATGTGTAGGATTAGGTGGGTAACAACCATTAGTATCTCCTACAAGATACTTTTAAGGACACTATATTATAATCAAGGGTAGCTTGAAGGTATATCTTAGGAGATACCTTTAAAACATGCATAAGGTTACCCTTAAAAGTATTATAAGGCACTTCAAGGTATCCCCTAGGAGATACATTGAAAGAAAATTCTAATCATCTGCATGTTCAAGGATACCATAAACTAACATGGAATTAACAATTTTAGAACATAAACAACATAATATAAGATAGAACAAGCTAAAACAAAATAGGTTAAACATTGCACACTAGGAATATGTAAAATAATCTTATAAATACTATATAAAATTAGTTAATTAATCCTTATCACACATCGTAACCATATTCCATACTTTAGAGCACTATATATAGCTTTTTAAATGGTTACGTATCTTCACATTCTAGCCCTTTAGCATACAAAAGGAAAGACTCTTGGCATTCTTATATCTATCACTTGGCTTACAAGGATGAATGCATCCAAAATATTGTATGTATTGTGGAGGTGGTGCTAAAGTTTTGTCAGATGACTATGTAGGTTATGTCTAGTTAGACCTTGCCTTTGTATCTAGTTTTATCTTCTCCAAATTTACTTATAACTCTTATGATGGAATGAATTTAGGTTCTTATATTATTTATACATTAACTATTTTAACCTATGGGAGATTATTCTTAAGTACTTTCTAATTATCAAGTACTTCTTGCACCATGGTAAGCAAAATGCATAATGAAATTTGAATGGCCATCATATTTTGCACATATTATTCTTCTATGATGGTAAGGAAGTATCTAAAATTTGATATATCAAGATGGATATCTGATACAATACCATCTAACCTATTTATAATCCTTTGGGCTTGAATAACCACAAGCACGTTATGCATTATCTCATTCTACCACACCTAGAGATTCTTATCATGATATCCTTAGAGTCTAACAAATGTTGAAGTGCACATGCCATTGATTATATATTAGCTATCTGATCACTCATTACTTTATCTCTATCTATCATTGTAAACTCTATTTTCATAATAGTCAAGGAGTTTCCAAGGTGATGCCTCCAATCAAGTATTCCTTATGCTATCTACTTAGCCTAATACTTAATAGTATATAGGAATTATATGCATTCCTCTAATACTTATCTAATGACTTATATTTCAATGTGGATAGCCTATCCTATGTGGATAAAATACATCCCAAAATTAAAAAAATCTACACTATGTAGTACTTAACTAGATGGATGTGGCATTATTGAATATCGAGCCATTTCATATATATCCTTAGGCTATATCTGTGTATCTTTACATTGGGAGATGATATTTTGAATTTGTGATAGTAGTATGTAGGTAAGAGTGTCGATGATAAGTGCAATGGAGCTAGTAAATGGTGAACAATATTTATTTTAGGCATTCTAATCTAGCATAGATTCTTATATTAACCTTAGTAATGTGTGTAAAGGGTATTCTTATCCTAGGAGTTGTGTGAGATCAACATTATTAGTGATGATCATGGTTACCTTACTATTTATGATCTATGATTTAATCTGAATGTTAGGATTATACATTTTGTCTATGTGTACCTGTGCTTGAAGTCCAATAAAATAATTCCACAAAATCTAGCTCTATCAATCTAAAATATTGTCCCTCACATTATCTCTATCATTTTAATATTCTTTCAACACAATGTCCATCTCCTATGGACTTCTACAATAGGGGTGTTTAATCCACCAAAAAAATTAAATAGACATCAATTTAAATTTGATTTTTTGGAAGCCATTTGGAATTTTGGGGGAAATAAGGAAGTAGGTGGAAAATTCAAAAGGTATTAGAGACAAAAAGAGATAAGACAAGAAAATAGAAAGTGGAAAGAGGAGAATAGAAGTTAGCATAATAGTAACTAAAAGAGAACTAGGTATAGGATATTTAGAGGCATCAACACCTAAGATAAGTGGCATAGTATATTTAAATGAAATAGTAGCTAGAAAGAGATAAGATATGAGTGAATGGAGCCTAGATAAATTCCAATGTAGAAACAATCTACATCAAACATGGCAAGTAGTTTGTTGACAATAAAGAGTAGAAAAGGACAAACTAATTTTTGTAGGAGATTTGTTATAATTATAGCTATAAGTTTATTCAATTGATTTAATCATTTTAAAAATAAATATGATAAACAAATTTATATGTTTTATCCGTAAATTATGATCTCCCATATTTTATGGTTCCTACACAATCATTTTAGTGCATTTTCAACACTTGTGTACAACTATGACTTAGTTAGTAGTAACAGTTTTTAAGGCCTATGTTGTTTGGTCTAAACCATCTCAATACTCTCAATTTTTCAAAAAAGTAATGTGCAAACCCAAATAAAAAATAACCAATAGTATCTCCTAGAATATACCTTAAAGGACATTATAGTACAATAAAGGATACCTTGAAGGTATCTCCTATGAGATACCTTTCAAACATACGTAAGGGTACTCTTAAAGGTATTACAAGGCACTTCAAGGTATCTTATAGGAGATACATTGAAAAAAAAATTGAATCATGTGAATGTTCAAGGATTCCATAAAATAATATGGTGTCAAAAATTATAGAACATAAACTACATAATATAAAATATAACAATCTAAAACAAATAGAGTAAACACTGGACACTAGGCATACATAATTTTTTTTTAGGAATAGCATTAAAAAACTAATCTATTAATATCTATCACACATTAAAACCATATTCTATTACATTAGATCAATATATATAATTTTTTACATGGCTATGTGTCTTCACATTCTAGAATTTCAATATACAAAAGGAAAGATTCTTGGCATTCTTATATCTATCACTTGGATTACAAGGTTGAATACATCCAAAAGATTATATAGACTATAGAGGTGGTGCCAAAGTTTGGCCAGATGGTTGTGTACATTGTGGTTACTCAAGATGAAAATTTGTATCCATCTTTATCTTCAAAAAAATTACTTAGAGCTCTGGTAGTGGAATGAACTTAGGTCATTCTATGATTTGTGCAATAGCTAGTTCATCCTGTGAGAGATCATGCTTGAGTATTTTATAATTAGCAAGTACTTCCTGCACTATGGTAATAAAAATGTATAATGGATTCTAAATGACCACCATATTATTCACAATATAATCTTGTATGATTGTAAGTAAGTCTCTAGCATTTGACAACTTAAGATAGATATCCAACACAATACCATCCAACATGTCTATAATCATTTGGGCTTAAATAATCACACATGTGTTGTGAATTATCTCATTTTTCCATATCTAGAACTTATTAATTAAGATATTCATAGAATTTAAAAATTATTGATCTATTTAGGTCATTGCTTATCCAATATCCATTTGATCATTCATTATAGCTTTAACTTTATCCATCATTTCAAACTCTAGTTTCATAGTAGCCAAGGATTTGTCAAGGTGTTACCTCTTATCAAACATTCCTTAGGCTATCTACTTATCATGATACATAAAACAATCTAGGACCTATACATATCCATATATTAATTCACTTATTGCTTTAATTTTAGTGTAGAATTCCTACCATATGTGGATGAAATGCATCCTAAAGTTTCAAAAATCTACACTGCATAGTACTTAACTAGATGGATATGACATTGATAAAGATAAAGCCATTACAAATGTATCCTTAGGCTATAGTTGCATATACTTACATTGGTGAATTATCTAATGAAGTTACAATGATGGTATATAGGCAGGAGTATTGATGATATGTATGATGGATCTAGTAAATAGTGACAACTATTTTTTGTAGATGTTCCAATCTAGCATGGATTCCTAGATTAGCCTCAATAATGTGCATAAAGG
This sequence comes from Torreya grandis, assembly GCA_037957365.1. Taxonomy (NCBI): domain Eukaryota; kingdom Viridiplantae; phylum Streptophyta; class Pinopsida; order Cupressales; family Taxaceae; genus Torreya; species Torreya grandis. Next base: position 3,043,541 of record JARHVA010001351.1, on the reverse strand, counting down.
GGCTTGATAGCCTATGAGTTTTAAAAGTTTAGAATTTTTATTGATTCTCATGGATAACTTAGTGTTTATTATCTATGTTTGAATCTCACTACTAAGATACTCCATTTTGTTTTTTCTCTACACCTAAAGTCTTGTAAAATAATTTTACACAATTTGGCTTTGACAATCGAAAATATTATCCCTCACGTCATCTATAACATTTGAATATTATTTAAATGAAACTTATATATCCTATATTTTTTTTGGTTAACCTTATTTTCTTATTAATAGTGGCCTTAGAAAAATTTGAGCTCAAATGAGCCAATGATGCATCTAGTTACTAGTTTCAGTCTAGCATGTTTCACACAAAATGTTGTACTTGTATCATAGTAGCCTCAAGAATATATTGATACTATTCTAATAGAGGAATGTGTATACACATAATATTTTAAATTTTATCAAATAATGACACTTTACATCTTACATGAACCTATTGAGACTAGATATCTATAAGTGCACACCTTAAATGGTGTGCCAAGAAAGGGGTGGGTAGACTATTGGTGCTTTATAGGATTATTATCCCTTATTTCCACATATTACCAATACAACCAGATCTTAAAACCATTTCCTAAGATATTAATCCTTTTTTACACACTCCTCTAGTCTTTTCCTACATTTTATCCATATTTTCCTCACTTTAAGTCCCTTTTGTTAGTCAGTTATGCTAGGTCGACTAGGTCGACCTTGTAGAATTTTGGGTGATTTTTACTTAGGAACTAGTTTAGCCTTTAGCTAACCTAGTTCATGACCTACTAAATAATTATCTAAAATTGTGCTAAGTTGATTGGATTGACCCTATTGACCTAGATTTTTAGAAGGGTTTAGGGTTAAATCTAACTCTATATACAAGATCATTTCATGATTATTTCAATATGCAATCAAGAGTTATTATTCACTCATGATAATTTACAATATGATCTTTCACCATTCTACTTGAGAAGTATTAGCTTAGGGTTTCTACTTGGATAATCTAGTCTTATGGATAAGTCTTGGATGCTTTATTTTTTTCTTAGTGATCCTTATAAACCAGAACAACCTCTTATGAATCCCATTTGGCCAAGGGAGAGATTGAGTCTTGATGGGTTCATCATTTAGGTAAGTATGATCTAACTTTACTCCTATTTTTATTAGGTAAAAGTAGCATAAATATTAGCTTAAAATAGTATTACTTTTCTTCTTCTATGTATTAGGGTCTTAATCATACATAACTTAATTGAGATTCTCCTATGCATATTTTGACTAGTTACTAATACCTCATATTATGCCACAAGCTTTGGTGAGCACTATATTAAATTTGATTTACTTGTTATTATTTTAGTGAGATAGAAAAACTTAGGACCCCCTTAGGGTTATTGTATTATTGTTTTTGATTGGAGGCCTTGGAACCCTCCCTAGCATGGTGTATTATAGTAAGATATTCCTTTATCAATTCTAGTAGATCCCCATATTGGTCATGTTCTTGCTTACCAAATGCACACCCAATTGAAAGTGTATGGTATGATTTATCTTTGAGTTAGGATTGATTTATAAACATGATGCATTTATGATTGCATATATTTTGGTAAACTTGACACGAATCCTATCCCACTAGTTGGATTGTCTTCACGTTTCCACTTTTTTCTTAGTATTTTATTCACTTTGGCTTCATATTCATAATACATTATAGTGAACCCAACATGAATATAAACCTTGTAGGTTTTATTTCACATATTTAATCATTTTATCATTTCATTTTTATACTATCTATTTTTCCCTTTCTTAATGTACTAGGTCAAACCTATCAACTCTGTACAATTTTTAGCCCTTGTCTACTATACTAGGTCGACCTTTTTGACTATATATAATTTTCATCCCCTATTTTTTATACTAGGTCAACCCAGTTGACTCTATATAATTTTTATGCCATATTTTCTGTAGTAAGTTGACCTAGTCAACTTTATACCTTTTTTTCTTTCTTTATTTTCCGATCTAGTTTTCTATTTCTCCTTCTTATCATTTTGCCCATTTATCTCAAGCATCATGTCACCTATCATAATCTTCTTAGATAACATCAATCCATTTAGACACTATATGGGGTTCTCTCTACTTCTTACCTTTTCCTATATTTTCCTCTTCTTTGTAGCTATTATGGCATCTTGTGATGCCCATCCACACATTTCTATAGCCTTTAGGTCATCTTGTGATACCCACCGACATTTACTTTCTAACTTTGGGGCATCTTGTTATGCCTATCTGTACATCCAATTACCCTTTGGGGCATCTTACGATGCCCACTCTTATTCTACATGGCATGATACCAAAATAATTCAACTCCAAAAAAACTTCCAAGACACAAGATTTTTCTCACATGCTCATTATTGATATAGACATTAGTATAAGATCCTTCCCTTCCTTTCATGATTTTTATGTGTTATCTATCTAATACTTTTTAAAAATTACTTACATGGGTCTCTTCCTCTACAATAGTTGTCTCTTATCACAAACCTTTAGTCCTTCCTTTTTGGTCTTTTAGTTTCCCATTTCTCTCATGATTTTCATTATAAAACTGCATAAAGGACCCAGTCTTCCTCATGATGTACCATAGTCTTCTTTATTTTATTATTCTTTTTAGACACTTTTTTGGCATCCCTTGGATTTCTCTTTTGTGATTTGCATTGTAAATCCATGGATAGGACCCGATCTTCCTCACAAATACCATCTTTTTCTTATCTCATTTAGTTTTCTAATGTTTTATGGAACCCTCATGGGTTTATATTTTATGATTTATAGTATAAGATAATGGATAATACCTATATTTCCTCATAAAATTACCATTTTGCCATTCCTTTGTTGTAATGATTTAATCCTTGCTTTCAACTTTAGCTTTTTCTTCTTTTGATAGATGGAATTTGAATAACAATATATGTTAGCATGTTTTCCTCTATTTATATTATTATTATGATAAGGAATCACACTTTACTATCATTTTATCCCTTTTTTACCCTTTGTCACATTTTTTTTTATGATTTTAAGCAATTCAAATTGTTCCATGTGTCACTACTCTTGATTTTCTTTCCTTCCACTCCACATTGGATAAAACAATGTCAAAGTCAAGATAACACTTTTATTTCACCTAGATTTATAAGACTATTAGACCCCATGATATTTGAGTTCTCTCTCTTAGAAATGAGATCCCATGTATTCAAATCAAATTCATCTTTAGCACCCATGTTTGGTTTTCCAAATGCATATAAATTAGGAATAGAAAAAGCCATCAAGAAAGTTAAAAGCCAAATCATTCTAAAAAGGTAATGATATATAAAAGGCAACATACAATTATCCAAATTCAAAATAATACCAAAAGACATGGTTACAATCACATCTCTTATATCTAATCAAAGATCAAACTCCATAGTTGGCCTCACATAGAGCCAAGGTCCATTGGGGTGTGGTAGGCTAGTAGATTGGAATATGAGAATAACAAAACTCTATGGTGATACCTAATTTATCTTAAAAGTACCCAATATTCACAATAGACTGATGACTCTATAATGGGTCTTGAGGAATGGGGAACACATTATGGGAAGGTAGGTCCATTTTAATTTTCATGCATGTATCCTTCATGGGATGATCTACATATTGAATTTGTTGACCTACGACTTGTGTAGCTAAGAGAAGTTATTCAGAGTCCTTAAGGTCAAATGCCCTCTTATTTTGATAAACCTAATTTTAGTGTCTTGACTTCATTAAAAGAGTTCCTCTACCTTGGTTTTTCCTTCATTCTCCCCTCCACCCATTTCATTTTCCCTTTTGACAAGCAAATTATGATTCCAAATATGTTTTCCCTTCTTATATATTCCTTTCTTCTTCACCTCTTAAAAACATTGTAGTACTACTTTTTTTTAGTTTTATCTATCTTTAGATCAAAAAAACATGTTTGAGTAACTATGGATTACTTTATTTACACCATAAAATTATATTCCTAGACCTATTTTTCTTCCTTTTACCATTTATCATTTGTTGTACTACCATTTTATTATAGGCACCTAAGTCCCTACCTTTTTCCATTATTAGGTGAGATAAGGATTGTTATTGCTCACTCATCAATGTTGTTTTACCATTTTTTTCTTCTTTTACATCACTATTTGATTACCATATTTTTTGACATGTATCCTTGGTTTGACTTGGTGAGTTTGCCTTTCTTACTTGAGGTTCACTTGTTTGAGTTTTTTGGTCTTTAGTAGCCTTGGATTTTTGTTTACCTAATTTACTCTTGTTTTTGACTTGGTCATTTGGTATAACATAACACTTGACACCCTAGCTTACCAAATTCCTAGTTACATCCCATCCACATATCACTAGTTATCTTATATTTCTTGTGTTTATTTGTTTTTGATCTTTAGTTTTGTATTTGTGGGTTTGTCAAAATTAGTTTTTGTACCCTCCATAATAAAAAATAACAACACAATAGACAACCATCCAAAAATAAAGGTAATTCAAAGTATGCATCACATTTACTTTTCAATTATTTTTATGCTTTAAAATACTACAATTTTTTAACATCAATGTTATTGGTTCTTATGTTCTTTCTTGAAGCACCATCCCCAATTGTACCTTAGTGATACATGATGATCTTCAAGTGGGGATTATGTATACACATAGTATTTTCAAATTATATTAAATATTAATGTTTTACATCTTGTAGGAACCCATTGAGACTTAATCTCTTTGAGTGCATAAATTAAAGGGTACAATATGAAAGGAGTGGGTAAACCATTAGTGCTTCATAGGATTGTCCTTTATTACCACATATTACCAATCCAACTAGCTCCTAAAACCATTACCTAAGCTATTACTCCTCTATTACATATTACTCCAATATTTTTCCACTTTTTATCCTTATTTTCCTCACCTTAAGTCCCTTTTATTAGTTGACTTTTCTAGGTTGACCCCATATAGTTTTGGTTGATTTTCACTTAGGAACTAGTTTGGCCTTTTGCTGACCTAGCTCATGACCTAGTGAATAATCATCTAAAATTATGCTAGGTTGACTAGGTTGACCCTATCGATTGGGATTTTTGGAAGGGTTTAGGGTCAAATTCACTTATATATACTATATAATTTCATCATTATTTCAATATGTAATCAAGAGTTATTATTCTCTCATGCTTCTTTATATTTTGGTCTTCCATCATTCTACTTGAGGAGTCTTATCTTATGGTTCCTAATTGGATAATATAGTCTTGTGGATAAGTGTTGGATGCTTTGGCCTTTCTTAGAGATCCTTAAAAACCATAAAAACCTTTTTATAATCCCCTTTGTCCAATGGAGATATTGAGTCTCGATGAGTTCATCATTCATATAAGTATTATCTAACTTTGATCCTCTCTTTAGTAGATAAAAATAACATAAGTATTGGTTTTGAATAATATTACTATTCTTCTTATTCCATGTATTAGGGTCTTACTCAAACATAGCTTAATTGAGATTATCTTGTGCATGTTTTTATTGTTTACTAACCCTTTATATTGTGTCATAAGCTTTGGTGAGCACTAGATTAGATTTACTTAACTTGATATTAGTTTAGTGAGATATCAAAAATTAGGACCCCCTTAGGGTTATTGCATGATTGTTCTTGATTGGAGGATTTGGAACCCTCCCTAGAATGGTGTATTATGGTAAGATATCCCCTAATCAGCTCTAGTGGATCCCCATATTCATCATGTTCCTGCTTAAAAAATGTGTCCCTAATTGAAAGTGTATGGTATGATCTATCTTCTCCAAGTTAGGATTGATTTATAGACATGATGCATTTTTTATCACATACAAGATGAGTGTCTCCACTTCTTCTTTGATGCCTTTCCCTTATCAACTAAGTTCCCACAACTTTTGTGTAGTGCACTTGTCTATTGTTAATTGAGAAATGAGTGTTTTCAACCTATGTTGGTTAGACATGACTTGACCACTGATGACTCATGTGATAAATATAAGGTAAATGTCTTAAATTATCTTCTCAGCTTATTGTAAATAGCCTTAGAGTTCAATGTTCTATGGTTTGAGTTGGTTAGCCACCTATTCTAATGATGTAGTCTTTTATGTAATTGATTCTTGAAAAGAGGAAACACCATCCAATTACTTTGACAGTGGTAAGTGAGAAACATCTAAGGATGTTTCCTACCTCAATGGGATTAGGGCCAAAGGTTTGTTTGCAACTATTGGATCAGTGTGAAACATGCTTACAATAAGAAAGGAAAAGGTAGTGTGCCTCACAACTACCATGATAACATCCCACAACCACACTCCTCTAGAAGAAAATGCAGAATGTTAAGCATGCACCCCTTAGGTGGTAGAGTCATCATGTGGTGTATTTTATTCTTGTAGTGCCTAATCTACCACATCTTCTTGCATGTTCTCTTGTATTTCCTCCTACTAATTTTATTTTACCTCATCCTCTCTTTTTTTCTATTCATCCTCTACTTATTACTATCATTCTACTTATTTATGCTCTAGTTTCACATCAAGCATAAAAACCTTTTATTATTCTATATGGGGTCTTACTTGGGCAGCATTTTGTGGTTTTGCCTCAACTACAAATTATTTTTTGTCTTTATCCTTATGAGCTTGTGCTTGTTTCTACTTTAGAGCTTCACCTTCTTATTTTTTTCCTTTGGGAAGCTTCATCACATCATTATTGAGTAGAAGTCAGTTTAGCTTAGGATTGTATGTACTAATCTATAACATCCATAGCTTATTTTTATTTGTACACATCCTTTTCCCTATTTTTAAAAACTGAATATGCACCTTCTTTTGTTTTCTATACATCCTCAATAACTTTCCTACAAAGAGGATCTATGTCTTTATCATTTTTATTGGCCTTAAATTTTTTATCCTACATTTATGATTTCATGTAATGTTATCACTAAGCTACTTATTACTAATGTGCCTCCTATTTATAATTTTTTTTATGTTCTTGACATATGCATCATTTTATATCGCTCATTGCTTCGTCCTATGTGGTTTGCTATTCCTACATGGTGGGTTATTCTAGCACAAATTCTTTAGTATCTTTTTGATGAACCAACGCTCTAGCAAATAGCTAACTTATATGTTTTTGACAACCTCTTGTAACAAATGGTATATAGTTCTCTCTTTTCTTTAGGGCTAAATTATATATATATATATTGACAACGTATTACTGTGGACAAAAAACAAACTACAAATAGGAAATAACTTATATGTTTTGACAACGTATTGAAACAACAAATGTCACCTGGATTCCTTTGCACTCCAGATAGTTACCCTTGAAGTCTCCACTATATACTAGCACTACTCGCATTCATATCTCTAACCCTGATTTCCTTTATTGCAAAAGTCAAATTTACTATATTCTGACAAGCTGTTGAAAGGGTAAAACTGATGTATTGCCTACCACAACCTAAGCATAGAATCATCGCTTAACTTCATGCTTTGAAGCACCCAACATTGAGAATATCTAGTAGAATATAATTCCATGCCTAACATAAACATAGATTTTGGAATGACCCAGAACTGAAGCGGCCCAGCTTTGATATGCGGCCTAACAAGAGACTAATCAACAACAAACAATCAAATGCTCCTCACAGTATATGAATCAATTTTGAATAAAGAAAAATACATATTTTTATTAATATAGCTAGAAGATATACATTTAATATTGGTCTACACACTGTAGATCCCTCTCCCACACTTCATTTCTTCACTGAAAACATATATCCCCTGTTTTACATGAATTCCTCATACAAAGCATATTGTTACCACTTAGATATTTGATCCTATATTAGGCTAAACAAAAATAGCCTCCCAAAATGAAATGAAAATAGTTCTCCCAACCTAGGAAAACACAAATCACATAAAATCTCACCCAACAGACTTGATTTCATGCTTAATGGATATTTAGATGAAATTGAAAATTTGAAAAAAAAAACAAAAACAAAAATGGAGGGAAAATAACTTATATACTTAAACATGCTAAACACCAAAAATGTGTTGAATACGCTCCTAGTGTGAGGATGCTCCTGTATCATTCTTCCAAGGAGCAGAAGAAGTATTCTTCATTTGTTGTTTTTTTGCATCACTTCTTCTATACTTGTGCCTAGCTTAAGGATGTCATTTGTAGTCAACCATGTTGCATCTTCAGCTGGTAGATTCTTCCACTTAGTTAGATACTAGAAATATTCTTTATTCCTTGTCTTTTTAACCACTTTCTTATCTAAAATACTCTCAATCTCCTTTGGCACTTCCTTTGGTAGTTTCTGCTCCCATTGGATAACTTCATCTACCCCTATTTCAGTTTCTTTGGCTGGTTGTCCTTCATCTTTATATGGATATAGATTTGTAACATTAAAGATTGGAGAGATTCCAATCCCCTTTGGAAATTCTATTTCATATGCATTATTTGAAAACTTTCTTATTACCTTGCATGGTCATATTTTATTTACCTTTAACTTGTTGTATTCCCTTTTTGGGAACCTCTCTTTTCTAAGGTGAGCAAGAACAATGTCTCGAACACTAAAACTGACCTCTCTTTTCTTTTGATCTACCCTTAGCTTGTACTTTATGGTGTTTTCTTCAAGTTTATTCTTTACCTATTCATGCAAATTTTGCATGGCATTGGCAAATTCTTCTACATCAGCACTCCTTGTCTCTATGCTACTTAGATTTCTTAACTCATACACACCTCTTGGATGCATTCCATACATGATTTGAAATGGACTCAATCCTTTACTTCTATTAGGAGAATCATTATAGGCAAATTCAGCTTGTGCAAGTGCAAGATCCCATTGTTTTGGATGCATACTTACCAAGCTTCTCAAGATGTTACCTAAGCTCCTATTGACAACCTCTATTTGGCCATCAGTTTGGGGATGATAGGCTGAAATGAAACTCAATTGTGTTCCCAATTTCTTCCATAAGGTTCTCCAAAAATGTCCAACAAATTTGGTGTCCCTATTAGAAACAATGCTTCTAGGCAATCCATGCAATCTAACAACATCTTGAAAGAATAGATTAGCTATGTGAGTAGCATCACTTGTTTTTGAACATAGAATAAAATGAGCCATGTTTGAAAACCTATCTACTACAACAAATATGTAATAATGGCCTTTTTGAGTTCTTGGCAAACCAAGTACAAAATCTATGTTTATTGAATCCCACAGCCTATTTGGAATGGGTAGTGGCTGGTATAAACCTACGTTTTGACTACTTCCCTTGGCATATTGGCATGTTTTACATCTTTCAATGAATTTCTTGACATCAGTACCCATACCTGGCCAATAGTAATGAGCACTCAATTGTGCTAATGTCTTATTCTGCCCAAAATGTCCTGATAAGCTCCCACTATGCTTTTCCTTCAACAAATTCTCTCTCATGTAACTCTTGAGAATGCAAAGCTAGCTACCTCTAAAAAACAGACCCTCTTGGACCATGAAATCTATCCAAGGACTTCTATCAACCCCCACTATATTCATGCAAGCTTCATATGGTTCCTTGAAGTCTGGATCTTCCTTATATAGCTCTTTCAAATCTTCAAATCCCAAAATACTTACTTGAGATTCCTGCATGATCAGATTCCTCCTACTTAGAGCATCTAAAACCTTGTTAGATTGTCCTTTCTTGTGATTAATAGTGAAGGTGAAGCTTTGTAAAAATTCAACCCATTTAACATGCTTTTGATTCAACTTATTCTGATTACTAATGAACTGTAAAGCATAATTGTCAGTGAACAAAACAAATTATTTAGGCAAAAGATAATGCCTCAGTTTCTTTAAAGCCTATACAAGAGCATATAATTATTGATCATAGGTTGAATAATTCTTCTTAGCATCAATTAATTTCTCACTAAAGTATGCTATAGGCTTCCCATCTTGGCTTAAAATAGCGCCTATTGTAGTTCCACTAGCATCACATTCTACTTGAAAAAGCTTATTAGAATTAGGCAAGGCTAAGATTGGTTCTTCAGTTACCTTCTTTTTCAATAATCTAAAACTCTTATCAGCAGCCTCAGTCCAACAAAAACTTCTTTTATCACCTTTGATTGTATCTATCATTGGAGCAACAATCCCACTAAAATTTCTTATGAATTTCCTATAGAAGCTAGCCAAACCGAGAAAGCTTCTTACCTCATATGTGCTTCTGGGTGTAGGCCACTCAAGTATAGCCTTAATCTTTCCTTATCCATCTTCAATCCTTCTTTTGAAATCACAAACCCCAAATATATCAACTCTATTTTTAGAAAATTGCACTTTTAACATTGATTAACAATTTCTCTTCATGTAGCTTACTCAATACCATCCTCAAATGTTTCAAATGATTTTCCTTAGTTTGACTAAACACAAATTATCATCCAAATATACTATCACAAACTTACCAGTGAACTCCTTCAGCACTTCATTCATCAGCCTCATGTAGGTGCTTGGTGCATTGGTTAGTCCAACTGGCATAACTAACCACTCATAGAGTCCATCATTGGTCTTGAAGGCTGTTTTCCATTCATCCCCTTCTCTTATCCTAGTCTAATGGTAACCACTTTTCAAGTCTATCTTAGATAAATATGTAGCTCCACTCAAACAATCAAGTAAGTCATCAATTATAGGCAATGGAAATCTATACCTGATAGTAATCTTATTGATTGCTCTGGAGTCTATACACATTCTCTAGCTCCCATCCTTCTTAGGACTCAACACTATGGGGATAGCACAAGGAATTAAACTCTCTCTTACCAATCCTTTATGTAACAATTCTTGAACTTGATGCTTGATCTCTTCATTTTCCTTTGGTGTCAACCTATAGGCAGCCTTATTTGGAAGATTTGCTCCTGGAATCAAGTCTATGTGATGGCTAATGCTTCTCAATAGTGGTAACTCATTAGGTAAATCATCTACCACAATGTCAATGTACTCATTCAACATATCTTGAATCTCTAAAGGCAAATAAATCAACTTAGTACTAGTGACTACACTCCTTGGCTTACCAACCATAGCAAAGTTTACCTTTTCCTTCTTCATTTGATGTAGAAACTCTTTACCACTCACTATCAATAATTTATAATTCTGTCCAACAACAACAACAACCTCTTCTTTTAATGGTGTGAGTGTATGCTTGATCCCATCCTTTTCAATCATGTATGTATTCTGCCTTCCATCATGCATGGCCTTCCTGTCAAACTGCCAAGGCCTTCCAAGCAAGATATGACATACATCCATGGGCATGATATCACATAAAATCTGATCCTTATATGTTCCTATCTGAATATCTACTTTACATTGTTCACTTACCAGGAGTTTGTGTACTTTTTTTAGCCAAGAGACTTGATAAGGTGTAGGATGTACCTTCTTCTTCAAGCCTAGTTTCTACACCATCTCAGTTGGCACAAGATTGTCAGTACTCCCGCTATCTATGATGACCTTGCAGCATTTCCCCTTACTTTTACATGTGGTTCTAAATAAATTTTTCCTTTGAGGTGGTTCTACAACTTCTTTATTTGGCTTTAACAAGATTCTTTTCATTAAAAGAGACTCACCTTCTTCTGGGGTATCTTCATAAGCTGCTACAACTTCTTCATTTTTTTCTTCACCTTGGGTCACATGTACACTCATTTCATGGCTGGTAGAAGGGTTCTCTGGACATTCATATGCCCTATGTTCTGTATACTTGTTTCACATAAAGCATTTGCCCATGAATCTTCCCTTTCCTCTTTGATATCCTTGGTATGGCCTTCTTCCTTTTGATGTATAGCTACCTCTTGAACTTTGTGAGCTACTGGCCTCTTCTTGAGATGTTTGCAGCTATCTTCTACCTCCTTAAAATCCTTTACCTCTATTGGATCTACCCCTTCCTCTCGAGAAGGATGTTTTTTTTCTTGCAATCTTCTCCTTAGCTTTTAAGGAAAATTGATATGCTTCTTCAACCGTCTTAGGAATGAGAAGACTAATTTCATCATGAACAGAAAATTTCAAACCATTAGTGTATCTAGCTACCTTCTCTATGTCATCTTCAATATGACATGATCTTATAGTCAACTTGTAAAACTCTTCAGTGTATTCTTTTACAGACATCTCTTTTTGCTTCAAATTTTGTAATTGCTTAAAAAGATTGGCTTGATAATCTTTAGGCATAAACTTACCTTTCATTTTTGCTACCATTCTGTCCTAGCTTCTGATCTTTGGCTTCCCTTTCCTCCTTTCTTCTTGCACTCCATCCCACCATAGGGATGCATGGCTCTTTAGCCTTGTCATGGCATACTTGACTTTCTTATCATCTTCCTCAATTCCTTCATACTCAAAGTATTTGTCTAATGCACTAATCCAATCAATTAATTATTCCACATTTAAATTACCTTCATACATTGGAACCTCCATTTTTGGCTTTGTGTTCACCTTCATAATGGCTCTAATCAACCTATCTTCAGTTGTTTCTTCTTCCACCACCAATTCATCTTCTGGTGGTTCCTCTTCTCTATCACTGACTTCACCCATGTCAGTGCCTCTTCTTTGAGCCATCTCTAGGTCTTGTAGCCTAGCTATCAGGTTCCTAATCTCTTCTGCCAGTGCAACCTATCCTCCAAGTCTCCTTCCTCTAGCTCTACCTTTGTTCCTAATTCTCATGGCCATCTTGCTTCTTCTTCACAAATCACATTCTTCTTCTCTTGGATCTTTAGATTGTGCATAATCCCTTGGGCTCTGATACCAAATGATGAACCATCCCTCTAGCAAATAGCTAACTTATATGTTTTTTGACAACCTCTTGTAATAAATGGTATACAGTCCTCTCTTTTCTTTAGGGCTAAATTATATATATATTTTGACAACGTATTACTGCGGACAAAAAACAAACTAGAAACAAGAAATAAATTATATGTTTTGACAACATATTCAAACAACAAATGTCACCTAGATTCCTTTGCACTCCAAACAGTTACCCTTGAAGTCTCCATTGTATATTGGCACTACTCACATTCATATCTCCAACCCCAATTTCCTTTATTGCAGAAGTCAAATTTACTGTATTCTGACAAGTCGTTGAAAGGATAAAACTGATGTATTGATCTAGAATTCTGCCTGCCACAGCCTGAGCATAGAATCATCACTTAAATTCATGCTTTAAAGCACCCAACATTGAGACTATCCAATAGAATATAATTCCACGCCCAACATAAACATAGATTTTGGAATGACCCAGAACTGAAGCAGCTTAGCATTGATATGCAGCCCAATAGGAGACTAATCAATAACAAACAATCAAACGCTCCTCACAGTATATGAATCAATTTTGAATCATGAAGAATACATATTTTTATTAATATAGCTAGAAGCTATACATTTAGTATTGGTCTACGCACTGCAGATCCCTTGCCCATGCTTCATTTCTTCACTGAAAACATATATCCCCTATTTCACATGGAATCCTCATACAAAGCATATTGTTACCACTTAGATATTCGACCCTATATTAGGCTAAACAGCAACAGCCTCCCAAAATGAAATGAAAATGGTTCTCCCAACTTAAGAAAACACAAACCACATAAAATCTCACCCAACAGACTTGAGTCCATGCTTAATGGATATTTGGATGAAATTGAAAATTTGAAAACAAAAAAAAAACAAAAATAGAAATGGAGGGAAAAAAACTTATATACTTAAACATGATAAACACCAAAAATGTGTTGAATACACTCTTAGCGTGAGGATGCTCCTGCATCACTTTGAGTGGGTCTTCTTCAGTTGATAGTGTGTTACTTTTTCACATAGTGTCACTAGAAACATAAGACTTTTTCTTACATATAGTGACCAATCTTCACTTGGATGGAAGTGAAGTTATAATAGGATGTTGTTTCACTAGATGCACAAATGGCTCAAATTAAAATGCAAAAGATGTGATTTATTCCTGTAGAGTATGGGGCTCCTAAGTCTCTAGTCAAGTTATCCTTTGTCAGACAATTTATTCTAAGGGGATCTTAGTAAATAGTGTGAAAGGTTTTGGAATAATATAAGTTTTAGATAGAGGCACTTCACATAGCTTGGCACTAATCTTCATGCATTTGAACTTTTGTCCCATAGTATCTACTATGATCAAGGAAGGTTAAGGTGAAATTATAACACATATTTTTTGGCACCTTCTTTCACACTTGAATTGTGTGTAATTTTTTTAAAAAAGTAATTATTTTTCATATTCATTTTTATATAAGTCACCAGCCATGTCTTATATCATGACTTGGTAAACTTATTGTTCATTAGTTCTCATTTAGATCAAGTCATATCTACTTGATATTTGAGGCACTTTCAGATCATCAAGCTAAGTCATAGTACTATGTGTCTTCTATCTTTGTGGAGGAGAGTGTTATCACTCATTTAAGGCCTTACAATTTCCCTTTTGTATATGTGACATAGTGGCCTTAACTTATTTCTCTTCTAGAACTATTACACCAACAAGTATTATCTGCAATGGTGTGGCTCTCCTATTTACGCAATATTTTTATTTATTTACCTCTACCTTTACCATATCCATGTTGATGAAATATGATAGAGATATAAATGGCGACTTTAGAAACTCATGAATCCAAATTGTGATCTCCTTTGGTGGCTTGGTAACAATTGCATGTTATCCCAAGTATTGTATGACATCATGTGGGACTCAGGGATGTGTTGCAATGAGTTATAGGATTTCCTCCCATCATTGATATAGCTTAGATTAATGAGAAATGTTTCCCTTTTATTGTGTCTAAATTATATTCTATAACTATTATTTAGTCTAATAGTCAGTGTCTAGATGTACTTTTCTTTCTAGGGACTTCCATTGTGTGAATCAAAGTAGAAAAATGATAAAGTAATATTATAAAGTTTGGTTGGTAGTCATGTGAACCTTTTCAATTTTGGTGATGCAATATTACATAAATAACTTGGTTTAATTGAATTTCTCACTGTGATGAATCATCCCTTGCATGATGCCAATGACACCCTTAGTGGCTTGGTTCATAGATTTAGTGGTCTACCATAAATTATAGGTTATGTATTTATCTAGAATGTGCATAGGTTCACATAGAATGTCTTTCATGGGTGTCATAGGATCCACAAGTATATGTGTCTTAGACTTCCAAAAGGAGTAGAGGTGCCTTTGATTTGTAAGGTTTGAGAGAGCCCTCATGTGTGTGTATCCTAATTGCTCTATCCATTATTTGTGTCTTAATCACAATATTCACATCTAGGGAAAGATATATGTTTTTATCATTGTACCAGGTGAGGAGTGGCTAAAAACTCACACCCATATCATTGAAATTCAACAAGCATATCAGTTTCTCAACATCTAAATTATGAAAATGGTGTGATAATGTGAGAGATAGAGGTTATACTTCTTGTATAGGGTCTATAAGTAAAATATTTTTCTCAATAATTGAGACAAACTTAAATGGCTTAGGATCATGAAATTTTGTTTACCAAAAAATAAGACTGATGCCTATCTCTTCTTTATATACATTAGATAGAGGCATGATAAGTTAAGATCATTCCATTTAATCATATACCCTATATGATTAATCAAGTAGTATATGAAGTACAGATCATTATGTCTCTATACTTGGTAAAATGTAGCACTCAATTTGAAGCTTGACTATTTGAATTTTTGAAAGTGTGAAATGAAAAATTGTTGCTCAACAAATTGATTTTATAGTTTTCACATAGATTGATTTCTTTTTGAATGCCTTACTAAGTTATATTTAGAGCTGATGTGCATTTAATTTTGGCATGAGGCATGTTGATGTGGAGGATTTTGTAATCTAACATTAATATCAATGGTTTTTAACATGCAACAAGATACGTTGTTATATCTATTTCTATTTGTACTTGATTAGTTGTCTTGTGATAGTGACATATTACTCATTTGGATGATACTTTATCCTTTGAACCCCAAGTTTGGTATTAAATACCCTTTAAAATTAATAATTTTGATTTTATATTTCATAATTTATCTCTATTATTGTTGAATCAATGTTCAAACAAGTTTTACAATAATCAATTCACCATTAATGAATAAAAATTGCATTTATACTTAAGGTGTTTTGTTTATTATTTATAAATATCTCTGCACATTCACTCATATAGCCATAACTTGACTAACCCCTACATGCCATGGTTAAGTCAAATCCCTTGTAATAACCTTTGTAATCAGCATTATAGGTTTTACAAGGACCTTCAAGGTATCTCTTAGGAGATAAATTGAAATAAAATTCCAATCATGTGTATGTTTGAGGTATCTACTAGGAGAACCCTTTAAGGTAATATAAGACCCTTCAAGGTATCTCTTAGAATATAAATTGAAGAGAATTGTATTACCTTCAAGAATACCTTGAAGGTATCTCCTAAAAGATACCTTTCAAAAATGCATAAGGGTACCTTTGAATGTATTACAAGGCCATTCAAGGTATCTCCTAAGAGATACCTTGAAAGAAAATTACAATCCTTGTGAATGATCAAGGTGTATAATAGGAGACCCCTATAAGGTACTAAAAGTCCCTTTAAGGTATCTCCTAGGAGACACCTTAAAAGAAAATTCCAATCATCTACATATTTAAGGTATCTAGTAATAGAATTTATTGATGTGGGTTTTGTGTATACTCAATAATTTAATGAGGTGACCTATAGCATTTAAAGATCTCAATGGAGATAAAATCTACTCCAGGGAATGATTTATAGATGTGGGTTAAAAAAATAGGTGGTGGAATAGTAGGCTAAGCATGCAAGTTGTAACTAGATGGTTCATGTATTGAAATGAATCCTAAAAAAAAAAAACTAAGTGGGTGGATGGATGGGTGGATATTAATATAAAATAGGTTAGATCACAAAATAAACTCAAAAAATAGGGAAGGGTAGAGAAGAAAATAAGGTTATATAGCCTCAAGGATCACCCCCTAGCTTGGTTTTTGATGTGGATAAGCATTTCTAGAATTGATGTTTACTACTTTTAGCTGTGGCACACTTATAAACAAACATAGTTAAAAGAGTATGGGAATAAAGCATAGAAAACATAATGATCTCAACTTAAGGTTTCCCCTCTTAGAGTTGATATTTCACAACATTATTTAAGAGATTATATCTTGGATCAAGAAGGTGTCTATGGAAGCTATAGCTTACACCTAGACTAGAAAGAAAAAACTCTTACACACCTTAGAATGTTTACATAATTTTAACCAATTGCTTTGATCAATGAAAACTACTAAATTTTAATAGATTTTTCACATAGATAATTAGGATATATTAGTTATAATAATTATAATTATTTATACCTTATGCACATTTCAAATTATTGAGTTAACATATCCAAGAAAATAAATCCTTAATAATACATAGATGGGAGGAAATACCATCGACATAGTTACAAGACAATCAAACTCATTTCTTTCTATATTGATAAAAACTATTCCAACCCTTTGGAATGAGGATTATAGATGTACAAATAGACTTGGGGAGGGGTCTCCTCATCCTCTAATTTCATGAAAATTCATAGTTACATTACAATTAGAACCTTAATTCTAATTTTAGTCATAAAATTGCATGTATTCATATGCATTGTTCATTATCACTATGCAATGCAATATGTGTATGCTCATAGATATTCCATGAAAATTTTACATCTCAATGATAAATACAAGTAAACAATGTGTACACAAATTTGTTATTTTTACATGTATGAATACAAAAGTTAGCCTTTAACTCAAGGTTAGACAGATGTGGGCATGGTGCCACTGAATATTAGAGGCATTGAGGTGGATTGTAGGATTGAACTAGAAGTTGAAACATTAATTTTATTCTTCAATTCAAAAAAATTAAAGTGCTTGTCCCTAAGGTCATGTTGGTACTAGATAATATCTATGTTAAATAATGGAGGTTTGTGTACCCTTTTTACTTATTCTAAGAACCTTACATTCCCTATATTTGTATTTTTAAAGTTTAGTCCAAAAATTTCCACCTCCATCACCTTATTCCTTATAAAACCCATCTCGGCCTTCATCTCCTACAATGAAAGTCCCTAAAGACTTTGCTTGAAGTTGGTAGATGTCTACTGAAGAATTTTATCCAAATTTATTCTATTTATAAGCCTACTTTCTAAGTCTCTTGTTTGTGAGAGTATTAGCTCTCCAAATATCTAAAAAATTATATCTTCATGTTTGGCATACTTAGGCATTACTGCCTTAGCTATCATAACCCAATCCCAAGCTTCTTGAGTCCTGATGACTACCAAGTTGAGAGCATTTGAAGCCTCTAGTGGTGCCTTCAGGTCAAGGTGGTTGTATTCCTTATTAGTTATATAAAGAATAAGTAATTTAAACTTATTATGATCCTAATTCAAAGAATTAAATAATTTACAAGTCTCAAATAAATGAGGGGTCAAATATACCCTCATTGCAACAATGGCTTCAAGAATGTTATACAATCTAGAGGTAGCATTCTAGAATTCAATTTCAATTTTTGGAGGAACATGAACCATCAATTATTGTTCTTTTATTTTATATAAAGATTGAAAATGTTTTTCCTTTTATTTCTCTAATTATACTCAAGCTCTTTCCTTGATATTTTTGTTCCCTCATGTAGTTCTAACAAGGAATGAACATGTGTCTTGAGATAGGACTTATAGTCCTCCACATATGAGGACAACCCTAATTTACTATTCTTTATTTTAGATAATCTAAAGACCTATTTTCTCTCTTCTAGGATAATCCATCTCCCAATATTATCATCAAATTTTCTCTTTCTTACCCTCTGGACACTCCTTATAGATTTATAAAATATAAAACTAACTGTAGGTAGCTCTATGATTGTGAAGTTTGGTTTGTGGGAAGCCTTTGACCCTAAATCAGCTACCCACTAAAGGATGACCAATTGACATGGGTTGATTGGTAGAGTGTCCTCAAATGTAGTCTTAACCAATGATTCTTTAGATGATTACTTTAAAGCTTCTTCAAGTAATTGGCTGGGAAGGGAAAGCCAAATGATTTTAAACCAGTTCACTCCCCCATGTTAAGGCAATGGGTAGATGGTGTATACTATTTTCTTATTTCTAGCTTTATCTAAAGATGTCACAATGGTACATTGAGAAGAGATAGAGGAAGGCATTGACAAGTATATTTGAGTGGATGGTACATGAATTTGGGAACTTATTAATTTTCCCTTGAATTTCTTAGAGGCCTTACTTTTGTATTTAGGGGGTGTTGGGGTAGTGGTAGATGTAGCTATAAAAGTAGTGGATTTCATTAAATATGTGAATATAACTGATGGAGTGGAAAATTTTGGGAAAATGGAGACATCAGGGATAGAGGATATATCCTTTACCTTGGGAGTAACTAGGGGTGGTTGGAAAATGGGATCAAGAGGAACTAGATCTACTACAAAAAGAAAATCAAAAGAGGAAATTGGAGTAGTAGAGATAAGAGGTGTTTTCTTCTTACTTGATTGATTTCCCTCTAGAGGTTCCCTTCCTTTAATTTCATAGAGGCCAAGAAATTTTTCTCTTTACAACTCCTCCTATTAATCTAGATCTATTTATTCAGTGATAGGCTTTCATTTTGTAGCTTATTGTTGAGCTGAGGGAGCTCTTGATGATTTTTTCTCAACCATTAGGTCTTTTAGAAGAAGATGAGACCTTGGTTTCCTCTTATAAAAAATTGTATTCTTCTCAATTGAGGGGGAGGCCTCTTTAATTTATTTAGATTAAACCTCCACACTTGTAAGTTATTACAGAGGTAGAGGAGATAGATGGTCTAGGCCTTCTAAATTTGAGGAGTCAAGGAAAATTGAATCTCCTTGAGCTCCTCTAAGTCCAACTTCAATTGTTTTGATTTCCTACTTGATATCTTTCAATGTCTAAGGAGATTCTTAGGAAGGCTTTCCTTCTTATGCTAATTGTTGCAAAGGCCTATTGATCTAGAAATTTGAGTTAGCTAATCCACTTATGGGTGGGATTCTAAGTCATGCATCTATAATAGAGACAAAGATTTTTCATTTTATGATATTTAAATGTTATTCCCTCAATCCTTCCTTTTGTTCCCTTTTAAAAACCTAGGCATTTAAGAATAGGAATTCATGATCATAGGGCTCATGTTTGTATGGAATATTGAGACCCTTAATATGCTTTTAAATCTTGCCATGGGGATACAAATCCTTATGAGGGAAGGTGGGTAATGAATAGTAATTTATCATTTTTCCCACTTCTCTAAAGTACCTTTGAATTATGTAGCACATTCAACCTATCATTAGATGAGAGCCACATAATGTATTATTTTTATTTGTTAAATCTTCATCTATGTTCCACCATAGTTAAAATTATAGCTCTTCTTATGCTATCTTATTTGGTAATACTTTGGAAGATATAAGGGGTTGACTTTATTTCTAGTAACCATAATCACTATTTAATATGGGTATAAACAATAGTCACCCCATGGTGCCAATGTGTTTGAAATTGACATGGATACCTTGGGTAGTGGGGATTCATGTTGTCTACCATACCTATGGCTACACATCCTCTACAATATGAGTGATGTTTTTGACAAATTCATATATGTGCACAAATGAATAATGATCATAAATGTGATTTTTGATGAAGTCTAGATCTAAATCTTAGATTGACTCATATTGCATATATGCCATTCCCATAATATGTCCAAGAGGCAAGACATCATATAGAAGTGGCCACCAATAGGCCATTTGTATGTATAAAACCCGTTCTCTCATCTTGATGCCAATTATCTCCCCCAAGGTGAAGGTTAAGTCTGAATTCATCATCATATCCAATAATGGAACCCATTCTAGGTGATCAAAATGGATTATAGGGAAACCATACAAGATATTTAGGAGGGTCATCCTAATGCAAACCCCCATCTTAAACTTCATGATAGGTATAGAGTCCTTATCCTTCAGGATGATAATCTCACTAGGGATAAACCACTTTATCAATGTTTTGTTAACTGAATTATTTTATTTCCACCCTACAACCTTATGTAAATCATAAGTGGCATATACAATTGGAAAAGATAAATACTATTTGTATGCATCTCCTAAGGTGCAGGCCATGATGGTCTTGTGTTTTAGATGGTGAAAGTACTTGTCCCTCATTATCTTTTTAATGAAGAAGAGATCTCACAATAGGTCTATGCATATAATTTCCTAGGGCTTGACCACCAATTGCTTTTGTCATGGTGTTATGCATTCCTATTGAGTGTGGACATCTTCTACATCAATGGCATCCCATAGAATTGAATATTTGGTGTATTGATCATTGAAAATAGTGGAGTCAAAAATAGTATCTATATATTTATTGGAATCCTTGATTGAAAAAAATAATGGTGGAAAAACTCCTCTGAATTTTTTGGATGAAAAGTCCATGGTTAATTGACTGGTATTAGTTTTTAGACTTTGATAGCTAGGATTTACTGTATTAACTTTTAAGATTCATACATAGATTGTTAGGGCTTATTTTCAAGGTAGTAATTTATATTGAAGTTGGTTTATGATGAATGAGTACATCAACAGTCTCAAGTGATTGATATATCTTGAACATTTAATTCTAGTTTATGCAACATTAATTTCCAATGGTTATTAATTTTCTTTACTTGTGAAATTCAAATTTTAACACTTTATTTGGTGGGTATGCCACATCACTATATTTTAACAATTATCATTGAGTATTCTTATTTATTGGTTATCCCAAGTAGGCTTTTGGTAGTCAGGGATTGGGTTTTGTGTTGGTACTAAATTGACCAATTATCACAAATCAAGGATTCATAACACAAAGTCTGAACAAAAATTCTAATGACAAAACTCATCCTTTGGGTAATACCCATTGATAACCTTTTTCACACTTTATCTGAACAAAAATCCAAAATACCAAACTCATCTACACTAAATCATCGATCATAATTACTGATAATAAATAGTGAATTTCTTTTCCAAAGACAAAAATCTTGAAGATCTATTTACCAACCACCAATTTTGAATCATAAATTATGACATAATTTCTTGAAGGGTAAATTCCCAAATATAAATATTGAACATAAAATCCAAAGACCAAATAATACTAGGGAAAAATCTACTAAGTAAATGCAGAACATAAAGAAAAATACCAAATTTATGAAGAACAAGGAAATACAAATAGAACCTAAGAGCAAGAACTCTGAACACTGAATAACTAACCAACAACTTTCTGAAGAATTCATTTCAAAACACTTTTACTGAGGACTAAATTTAATAGAATAATAAATATGAAATGATTTTTCCAAATAAAACTTCTAAAGACTTGAGATGAAGACACAATAGTGAAGGGAAAAATATAGGGTTTTTAAAGAGCCAAAACTATGAACAAAATTACTGAATGCTTTGGTCAAATACCAAATTATAAAGATCAAAATGTGTACATCCCAAAAAACTTGTGTAGATGTAAAACTTATAAAAGATATTAATAAGTTAATCTAAAATGAAAAATGCATTCATTTATATTTCCCATATGGAAAATTTTAGATGTAACATGTAATATTTACTACAATGAAGACCTTAGAAAAAAGGATTGGACTTCTACAAGGCATAGGGGGTCCCTATTGTAAAAAAAAGGAAGGGGGTATGTTGAGTAAAATATAAACCTTGAAATACTACATGACCCTTCAAGGTATTTTCTATAATATATCTTTAAAGCCATTATAGTACCTTCAACGGTACCTTGAAGGTATCTCTTAGGAAATACTTTGAAATAAAATTCTAATCTTGTGCATGTTTAAGGTATCTACTAGGAAACCCCTTTAAGGTACTACAAGAACTTTCAAGGTATCTCCTTACCTTTAAGGGAATTTTAATACCTTTAAGGGTACCCTAATGCATGTTTTAAAGTTATCTCCTAATAAATTATGTTGAGGTAGTACTTCCTCCCAAATTCTAAATTATATTCACAATATCTTATTGCATAGACACTAAGATCTATCATCTAAAATTTCTATGACACATTTTTCATTAACAAAACTTAAGTAACTCACAATAGAATGTTTAAAAATGCCATTGCATATATTGAATAGCTCAGATACCAGATTAATGACAAGAAATGGAAGAGACCAACATACAACACAAACTTTTAGAATAATATAGAAGATACCTTGAAACTCTTGGGTTCACCACATAGGTTCAAATCACATATAGGATCCTAAAATATAACTCTCTTATCATTTTACATGATTTTACTCAAAACCACCATTGCTCAATATCATTTTGTATACTATTAAAATACATGGTTGAATGTTTAATTAATTATCTATTTTTTTGTACTAGGCTATTATGCTCTTATGTATGTTTGAAAGGTGTCTCCTAGGAGATACCTTCAAAGTAGGATGACATGAGGATTGAAGTATGAAATATATGATATTAAAATCTATTATTTTTTTGGATTGACATAAATAGTGTTGAAACAAAATGTGTTATACATTACCTTTTTTAAAATTTTTAGGTTTTAACACATCTGCATGCTTATGTTATGGTATAAATATAGCTTTATCACCTACATATAGGTATAAATTGAACTGATTTTATAAATAACTTGATTAAAAAATCTTCTCATGTCTTTTGTAAATGTCTAGGCTGAAAAATCATATGTCAATGTATTTCTAATGTGGAGACTATATTTGACTCATAAATAGTGGTAAGGTCATTGGTGAAATAAGAATACACAAAGTGCTAGGTCTAGATGCTAACTCTTTAGAATCCATAAATCTCACTTCCACATGCCAGCATGGGGAAATACCTATTGAATGTGTGAGTGTTAATGTGATTAAAGCTTTTGATCCAACTATACCACTTCCATTTCTTGGAGATTTTTTGGATAATTTGGGGGATGTAGTTTAAATTTTTACCATATGGATCACAATAATGATGCAACACATCATAAAAAAGTTTTCTATAGAGTATGACATGGAAAAACAACAAAATAATTTTAGTTCAGTTCTACATATACAGCCATTACAAAAAGAAAACCCTATCTTAGATTTATTTATTTGATATATCAATGAACCTACTACATTGCATAGCTTAATTAAAAAAATTATTGGGAAAAGGGTGCATTTGTTGCACAAATTTACAACTCTTAAAATGATGAGATTTTTTCTTTTGGTTATGTTGGATTTACAAAACTAGGAAAGATTTTTGGTTGCATTCCTACCCGAATGTTATAAAATGAATTGCGAATTTACATAAGGAATATTTTACAACATTGTGAGACTTGAAGTATAGATATAACTAAAACATCTATCGTTAGATCAATTTCAAAAAAGATAATAGACATGAAATGTATATAAATCAATTTAACATACATGACACCAAAGGATAAAGAAATTAGAAATGTTTGTGAAGTAGTGGATACTAAATTCATTCCTCACATGAAATTCCTAGAGAAAAGGTATCCAAACAAATTAACGCATGCCTAAAAATCTTAGGATGAAAAATAAATCAGCTAAACACTTCACTCATCCAAGTGAAGTTTGATGAAAGCATAGATAGTGAGATTACAAAAGTGTATGCATATAAATTTTTTACCAAAAAATGTTTTTATTCAAGATTATCATTTGAGATACTAAAAAATGCATAGATAAAGTTTTTTTATTCCACCACATTATAGAGGAGGCAACATGTCTTAGATGCCCTTTCTACTAGGTTATTTAATAAAAATAAAAACAAAACTACCATTCATTTTTAGGGTACTGAGATATGTTTAGAAGTTTGGATTAAAATGTATGGATTGAGGAGAAGTAACTTCTTTGACATTAAAAATTATCAAAAAAATTGGGAATGAAATGCATTCCATGTAGGGAGGTTTTGATAAAAGGCCACAAAAGAAGATAATGGATGCTAAATATTTGTTGTATCAATTGGTGGATGATTTTATAGATGTTTCTCCAAGACTTACATGTCAGGTAGATATAGAAAGATCAGAAGAAAATGTTCAACATCTTCCAACATATTTAACTCAAGAATTTATGAGGCATGATATCAATGCACAACTAAAAGATATGAAATAGGAGCCAATATCCTAGCCAAAATTCAATAACATATAGAGAACTAATTTTCATGATGTGACCATTTCCAAGTCTAATGACTTCCCTAGGTGTAAAACATGTATCTTGTTAACCCAACAAAAATTCTTTGGGTCTCTCTTTAGAAATCAAGATCATATTAATCAAAAATTTATGTTTCACTCAAATCAGATACTTTTTGCAAGATAAATGTATTACACACATAAATGAATGTTAGATCAATACCTTGAATAATGCCTCAATGTCATTCATGACAATGTGGAATGTCAAAAAAAATTGTGCCAAGGACAATGATAAAAAGCAAAGTAGTTATTAATAGAATAGTAAAGTTGTCAATGATAGGTATTATAACACACAGTCATGGTACATGTGGATATAGTCATTTTTTTACCATATATTCTTAAAGGATCTAAATTTAATATCACCTTATTAAATAAGTCCTTCAAGTATATGGAAAAAACAATTGTAAATACATATGGATCTTTATTATATAAACCTAGATCTTCAAAATATCAATTATATGATGTACTTTTATCTAATAATTACTACCTTGAATCCAAGAAATAAATAAAAGAAACACAATCAATTGGTGACTTTAAGAAAATTTCTTCCAAGTTATACCTTTAACTAGATAACTATTATGGGGACAAGAATAATAGGTACTTCCTTTCATCCATAACTATATTAAAAAAATGTCTAACCTTATATGGAACTAAAAGTAATTCTATTACATTTACAAATTCAAAAAATCATGTTTTTTATATAGGTTTGTGTTGAAATATTTATATCTCCTTGTTTACAAAGGTAGTTTCTTTGATGTTGAGGTTAGATTTATCCCTATAGGACATACCCATGAGGACATTCATGACACATTTGCAAATCTATTTGAATGTATGAAGAGGAAAGATGTATGTAGTGTGGTAGAGATGATGAACAGTTATAGGACATGAAAATACATGAAACTTCACATTATATTTGATGAAAGAAGTATTAGATTTCAAAGACTATGTTAATAGTTACCAACTGAAGGGAAGAAAAAAAATAGTAGGCTTTCCAAAAGGTCAATATTTTATTCTACACATGAAGCAATGCCATTCCATTATACATTTTAAAAACTCTATAAGAGATAAAAATTGGTCCCCAATGATTACATTATGGCAAAAAAAATAAAATGTCGAGCTAAATGTTATTGAAGGTAATCCAATGAAAATATTTTTCAAAGACTTGAAAAGTAGGGAAACATCACAAGATTCCATTGTTGGAAAAGTTTCAAATAGAAGTAGAAAAAAGAGTGAAAAAGAAGTTAAATATAACTTGATTAAGTATGTACAATAATTCAATGAATTTGGTTTGACCAAAAATAGTAAGTGGAAGGATGTAACATATTACTTCCAAAATATTCATGACACAATGAAAGAAGACATGTTCCCTTCTAAATTTAAGTGCACAAGAGATTTCTGGCCTATAACTTGCCATGACATGCCCCTGCATAGACATCTAGATAAAATGGTTCATGATAGGACCCTTGATTTTAGAGTGGCATCTACAGATGCATATGTTGGTCTAAGAAGCAAAAAAACAAAAATTTCATTTGGTCCATCTCAAGATGTGAAAAATATAGATATGTTATTTGTCATACATGGTAATTCTATAGTAGTGAAAAACATACTATGGGTTGATATAGATGAAAGTAATATTGAGATACTAAAAACAAATCAAGATATATAATGAAGGATCAAAATAGCTTGGTTCATCCTAGTTCATACAAATAAAAAAGATGTAGAAGAAGCATAAATTTATTCAGGGTGTTTGGATAAGAAATGGAATCCAAACCCAGCTAACACCTCTTTACCATCCATTCTTATAGATAATATCATCTATACTTGAAAACCAAATAAAAATTGGAGGGGTTAACTACTTGTTATCATTGATTTTTTAAAGGCATTATAGCAGACTATTTGAATGCATCATCACATTAGGAACTATCAAAAATAGTAATAAATGATTGGGAGTTATTGTTTTCTTTTGTGACATTGGCCAATTTGAAAAGTTGTTTTCTTAATTTTGGAATGAGAAATATGAATGTTTTTTTTTAAAAATTTAGATCATTTTTTGGGAATGTAAAATATTTTCTTGGATTCACTTATGATATGACTTATTGGTTTATTTAATTTTTGAGTGTTTTAATAGTGTCACTTCACATTTTAGGTCTTAGAAAATATACACTGGAATTTTCATTTTATATTCTATAATAAAATAATTTATTATTTGATAAATGTGCATCTACAAAACATATCTGACATTGAATTGTTAGAATATGCACTTCACAATTTGAGTATTTCAAAATGGTTTTTGAATTTTGTGTATTCCAACAGAAAGTTCACATTTCATGATTCAAAAAAAGGTCTTCATATTTTTTATTTTCCAAATTACACTTCACATTTTGCATCCTTCAAAATGGTCTTCGACAAATGGTCTTATAAATTTAGACATTAGAATTTACTCTTTAGTATTTGTGCATTCAAAAATACATTTCGGCATTCTCGTGGTTATGAAATGGTCTTTGGGGTTTATGAATCAGAAAGTCCCACTTCCATATTCAAGTTTTTTCCACTTCCCTATTAAGGTTTTATGGAAATGTATTCATGTTTTTTGCATTGTAATTCTATACATCGGCATTCAAAATTGGACATTCAACATTTGTACATCAAGATTTGTTCTTCAACATTTTTGTATCAACAAATGGTCTTCAGATTTCAAGTTATTAAAATTAAACTTAATAGTTCAAGTCTCATAAAATGGTCTTTAGAAACTTAGTACTAAAAATAATGTCTATAAAAAACTAAAAGTGCAAATAATCAATCAACATAGATCATGTCACATGGCTTGATCTCGATGAATCAATTGTGCATAAGGATACATAGTCAAAATAAAAGTCCCAAATAACATGAGAATATGATATTATAACATGTGTCATAATATCGATAACTAAATTGTGTGGGAGACTATATAAACATTTTGGAGTTTCTTAATGACACAATAACCCATGATCATGCCACTTAGCATAATATTGGGGATTATCTTGTGAATACCAATGTCAACATGGGTAAACTAGTTTTTGAGTGATCAATACATGGCCTATGTATAATATGAGATAATATTTAATAGTCATGGGAATATCACCTAAATATTAAACAAATAGTTCATGATCCAATTATATGCTAATGCATGGCATCCCATTCATCCCAAGTGACCTAATCACATATCGCTCGAGTGTCCAATTAATGTAGGAATTATTTTTCCTTATTAAATAAACCACCGAGGTTTATTATCTATAAATGCATGGTTTGTGAACTAGTGTGAATGACTATATAAATTTGATTAGAGATAAAAATACCACGGGCCTTCTAATAACATGATCTAACTATTTTCACACTTAGATAGATGTGATTTATTTGTAATAAGTCCAACTAATTCTTGATAAATCTTAATTTATTTATAATAGTTTTTAAAAATTAGACTATTAATTATTTATTTATTAAATTTTTAAGTAATTTGGAATTGTTATAAATACATTAGATAAATGTGATTTATTTATAATATGTCCAACTAAATCTTGATACAATCCAATTTATTTCTAGTAGTTTTTAAAAATTTGATTACTAATTATTTTTTATTATTTTAAATAATTTGGAATAATTATAAATACATTATATAGATGTAATTTATTTGTAATAATTCCAACTAATTATTGAAAATTCCAAGTAATTTTTGATAAAGTCCATTTTATTTCTGATAGTTTTAAGAAATTGGACTACTAATTATTTTTTATCATTTTAAATAAGTTAGACTTATTACAAATACATTAGATAGATGTGATTTATTTGTAATAGTCTTACTAAATCCTAATACAGTCCAATTTATTTCTTATAGTTTTAAAAAAAAATTAATTTTGATAAATACATATTATCTAAAATAGTCCTTTGATGATGAAAGAGGAGTCCCATAATTGGTAGTGTGGGTGGCAATCTACACATTACTTTCATCTAAAGTGAAAGCTAAAAGATTTTTTGTGGGAAACCTATTGGGATGGGTAAGGATCATCATGTTTTTTATATTAACATCTTTATTATCCTCAAATATGAAATTCATGATGATAAAAGGAGGCTAAAGAGGTGATGAAAAGAAAAATTAGGAAATGAAACATAATCAAATTGGTTGACTATGTTTTATAAAGAAAAAAAGAGGACACAATCATATAGGTCAACCATGTACTTATAAACAAGGAATATTCTAATAAATAATAAGACATGACCAGATAGATTGACTATGTATTGCGCAAATAAGGGACTAAACAAGAAGATAATGAGACATAGTCAGACAGGTTGACTATGTACTGCAGGTAGATAGGTTAAACATTAGATAAGATACTGTGTCTATCGGGACCATAGTTTTCTAAAAATAGAGAAAGGTTTTGCAAGATATTATCTATGTAAATGAATTTAAGAACACAAGTAATTGGATCAATGTAATTGATCTAATTAGAACACATAACATAAACCTTACACCAATGATAAATAATGCAAGTTTTACAATACAACATTTAATGATCAAAGATCAAGCAATAACTTGAAAGTAAATGATAACTAATTGGTCATCCTTAAGTGTTATTAATTTATAATGAATTTTAATTTTAATGTGATTGGGAAGTTAGCCATAATGATAAACTAGAATCAATCTAAGGCTAGTTTCAAAAAGTTTAGGTTGAAAGGGATATATATTAGTGATGGTACTATCTTGGTTTTGGGTCCTACCCCCTCACTTCAAAATCCCACAAAAATAAGGGTGTCAAGTGATTTGATAATATATACCATCAACCATGTGTTTATACTTTCTAGAAAACCAAGTTGGATTCCCCCTTGGTGATGAAATCAAAGTAGGTAGGACTTGTGAAGATAAATGTTTAATGTTTTTGTGTGTAAAGTGATTTATAACTCTATACAAAATAGAAAAATAATGTAACTAAATTCATAATTTTAAAAACCACATAATTTATCTATGTTTGTTACTGTAAACATGCAAGCAATTTAAAGGAAAGGTGAATTAATTACTAGCAAAAAGAGGTAAATTCCTTGATTGTGAAGAGTATAAAATTAGTTTAGGTGATACTATATGAAAACAATTTAAAATAAATTTGACTAGGTTTATACTTTTCTACAAAAGTGAGATTTGGAAGAATATAGTTGAAAAATACAACTATGTATACTAGAGAGAATATAGGATACAAAATAATGTAAGTTGGTCAACCTAGTTGGTTATAGGGATACCATTTTATAGATTGCAAACTTGTGAAAAATAGTACTAAAAAGGAAGACATAAAATGGAAAAGCGAGTAATAATGAAACTTGGTGGGTTGGAACATGTTTAGATTTTAAAATTTTATGTTTTGGTGCTTAAATATTGATTCAAAAATTTTGTGAATAGAGTTGATTGGTTCAACAGAGTTTGAAAAAACTATGTGCTAAAAAAGAATTTGTGAATAGTGTTGACTGGCTCGACTATGTTTATAGACCTGTGTGTTGAAATAGGAGAATTAAAAACATATTCAACAAGTTTGATTATGTATGCAAATATAGAATTGAAAAAGAGGATTGTACCAAACTGATTGATCTAGTCACATGTATTTAGAAAAGATCTACAAAAAGAGAAAAAAGTCATTTTAGATCGACTTTGTGTTAAATTTACACACAAACTATTAGAACTATATTGATAGGTTTTATAAAGTACTACAAAAATATAATATGATGATAAAATGAAAGTGTGAAATAAAAATTATAAGGGTTTGTTTCATGTCAAGTTCACCAAAATGTATACAAAGGGAAATACAACTAATCTATTAATCAATCCTAGTTCAGAGAATATAAATCTTACTTACATTTCTAATTCTTAATATGTTATATATTTGGGGTTATGACCAAGGTGGATTTTATATAACTAACCAAGGGATCAATTACCATAATAGAATAACTCTATAGGGTTCCTAATCCTCAATCAAGAAACACCATGAAACAACCCTAATTAGAACCTATGTTTTCATATTCACAAGGTAAATGACAAGTAGAATATAATGTAGTGCTCACCAACACTTGTGGCACAAAGTGGGGGTAATAAACATAAAGAAGTAAACATGTATAGAAGATATATAATTATGTCAACGTATAAGAAATCCTAATGCATGGGAGAGAAGTATAAATACTAATATATCTACTCTTACAAATGAGGAACAAAGTTAGGAGAAATCACCTTTGAAGATGAAATCACTGAGCCTCAATATCTCCCTTAACCAAGGTGATTTATAAGAGGTTGTTGTGGTATGTAAAGATAACAAGGATAAGTCAGATATAGGCTACACAAATTCGCTATGCATCCAAAATAATTATCCATAAGAAAAAAAATTGTATCTCCAAAGAAAGTATTGAAACCCTAAGCTATGCTCCTCAAGTATAATGGTGGATACGTATATGCACAATATAATTTTATTCTTCTTCTCTTTCTTATTATAAATGGAAAAAATAGATGTGCATACATAGCTAAATCTAACCCTAAACATTTCAAAAAGTTTAGTTGATAGGGTCAGCCAAATCAACTCTGTATCATTAATTGCTAAAAACAAGTTAGGTCTTCATCTAGGTCTACCAAAATTAACTTAGACCCATAATGTGATTTTAACAATTTGAATACAAGGTCGATGGGGTTATGTAAACCATAAAAAAGGGTTTTAGACTTAGGAAAGGGATGATGAAGGTGGTGAAACATTTGGAGGAGTGTGAAAGGTAATAGATAAGGCGTAGGTAAGTGTGTAAGAGAAGGTTTGACTGATAGCAAGTGGTGGTAGAGGACAAAAATCCTATGAAACACTAATGGTTTTCTCACCCCTTTCCTAATGTACTCTTTAAGGCATGCACTTAGAGAAATTGAGACTCGATGGGTTCTTGTAAGAGGGAAATCATCAGTATTTGATACAGTTTAAAAATATTATGTGTATATAAAATCCATCTTACTTCACTTGATTTTTAATTAAGCTTAACCACTTAAGATGTACACACTAAGGAATTTTTTAGGAAATTTGGTTAGTTCTCACATGTTTGAGCTACATATTTTTACAAAATAATTATATCATTGTGATAAAATAATGTTAGTGAGTCGTAACTCACATGTATATTAGAGATAAGTGTGTTAAAGAATAAACGAGGAGAGGATATTTTAAGAGATATTTGAGGGAATAGAGTGATAAACCTTATCTCCTTTTTTAAGGAAATTAAAATGTTATATAATGTAATCTATTGCACAAGTAACATATCTTGATTGAATCCAAAAGAATTAAATTCTATGAGTATGGTCTAATTTTATGTCTATTTTATATTGTATTAGATGTTTACTTTATTAAATCTAAACCAAATTTATCATATGGTATCAGAGTTATATCTAATCCATAGCTAAGGGTGAGGTAATTATAATTTTAGAGTGATCACTAGTTCGTTATAAGAGTTTACAATAGTTTTTTGATTTATTAATGGAATGTTGATGATTATGAACATTAAAAAGATCATTTAATTTGATATTTGTGGAAGTATTTAATGCATATTTCAATATGTACATTATATTTACAATTCAATTTACACCACACCACATAGGGATCATGTTGGCCACATCAAAAATATCATACATTCACATGGACCATCTAATTTGTGGAATTTTAGTAATCAACCTATTCATGCAGCACTATTATCAATAAATCAATTGCTTTGTTTTTATGTGCATGAATTTGGTGGATTCTATGCTTAGAATTAGTTGATCCATGAGTTCTTATTGATACATTATTCTTTGATCCATCTCCAAGCATTTTAATGCTATTCATTGAAGTATTCATCTTACCAATTTCTATATAAACTATTATCTCTAGTATTATTGATGATAAACACGTTAATGTGCAGATCATAATGTGTATTCATGAGGGTTTATCTAAGTCTTAAGTGGTATTACTTTTTTAATTTTGATATAAGTTTTATAATATGGTTTTTAAAATCAAATTTGTTTATTACATTTTGTGAAGACTTTGTTAGTATAATATAGGATTTGGGTAATCTTTAAATTAAAACCCAATATTCAATTAGTTTTTTTTGTTAATTTAAAAAAATGGTTTGGGTATTATTAGGTCATAGAAGAAGTATGAAGTCATCAAAGTGTCAATAATGATGTGTCTATAGTTTTGCTAAGAATTGTATCATCTTGTCAATGTAATTGATAAAAGAATAGTTTAAATTATACTTTTTATCTTCATTTATAATAATTTTGTGTCATTTAAAAGTGTCAAAAGTTTAAAAAAATTAAGTACACATTTTTGGGGTAACTGACATCCTCTATTGTTGAGATGGATATTCCATTAGAAAAAAATATTGGATTTAACTTTCACTCATGGAAAGTTAAAATTCAAATGCAACTAATGAATAAAAAATTATGGGGAATAGTCAGTGGAAAATAAACACAACCATAGATGCAAATAATTTACTATAATTCCAAAGCAAATATGATAAGGCCAAAAAATAATTGGCCTTGCACTTTCAAATTTTGAACTACACTATGTATATTCCAAAAGGTCATACACTAAAATTTGAGACAATATGAATAATTTGTTTGGTGCTAAAAAAGTTAATTAAAAATTCTCCTTATAGTTATGCTTATTTAAATAAAAAATGAGTGAAGGAACTACTATGTCTAGTCATATAAATTACCTCAAGTCTCATGAAAAAATTATCAGAAGTTAAAGCTCTAGTTGATGATGAAGATTTTAAAGATATTGTGTTGAATAAATTATCTTAAAAATATAAAAATGTTGTTTTAACTCTTGGTAAAAATCCATCTTTGTCCCTAAAATACATGATCTCATCTCCCCAATTAGAATAAAAAAGATCATTTTCATAAAATGAAAAATAAGAAACTATAATGTACTCAAAGAAGAATTGTAAAAAGTTTAACAAAAAAAAGGATGAAGTTGAATTTTTATGTTGAAATAAAAAGGGGTTCACATCCTAATTTTTTAAGGTTTGACATAATGTTATACTCAAAATAAAACTTAAAACAAATGGAGAAAATGTGTTCAATGAAAAAGAACCATTTAGTGAGGAATAACCAATAAAGGAAGAACCAATACATGATGATAGTGGTTATAATTCTAAGGAATCTATATAGTAAGTGAAAAAAATCCTATAGGAGGATGAAGGCAATGAAGGAAGGAGGAATTTTAGTATCCTCTCAACAACCACAAGTGATTGGACTTTATAGTTTCGTTGCAAAATGTTTTTCAATTGTGTGTTTGCTTTTTTATTTTGTAAATAATAAAAAATGATACATTCTTATTCATATGATATGTGAAAATAATTTATTTATATTTTATCTTGATGTAATGAAATTATGAGATCTAATAAATTAATTCACCATCATGATATTATGGTTATTCTTTAAGTACGTGCAAAACCATCCTATTTGATATGATGTTGTTGGTTAATCTTGGTCAAAACAATCCTATTTGATTTAAGGTTTTTGCTCAATACTAGTCAAAAATATCCTATTTTATTTATTGGTCAACCACTTGTGAAACCATCTAGATCATGAGTAAATAGAGGCAACACATTAAAGTACAAGATAATGTTTTCCCCATGTTCACACTAAGGGGGGAATGTTAGGAAAATTGGTTAGTGATCACATGTTTGAGATATATATTTATACAAAATAATTATAATTTTGAGAGAAAATAATGTAAGTGAATTTTAACTCACATAGATAATAGATGTAGGTGTGTGTGAAAGAATAAAGTGGTAGAGGATATTGTAAGATATATTTGAGGGATTAGAGTGATAATGCTTATCTCCAATTTTATAGGAAATGAAAAGGCTATCTAATGAACTCTCTTTCATGACTAACATATGTCGATTGAATCCAAAAGAATTGAATTTTATGAATATGGTTAAATTTGTGTCAATTTTAGATTGTATTAGATGTTTAGTTTATCAAATCCAAACCATATTTATCAAAAAAAATAGAGTCCATTAAAACATAGACTTTGGTTAATAATTGGTGATGAAATCCAAGTCATTAAACCCATAAAAAGATAAAATAAAAATCCTATCTATTTTGAATTATTAATACTTTGTCTTTCGTGTCACCTAGGATGGCAATGACAAGTTTTGTTGAACTAGAGAGTGGGCAGGAGGGATTTAGAATCAAGGGAGATGGAGAAGATGGTGAAGATGAAGATTAGGATCATGGGAGGCCTTGGAGAGTCTTTGGGCACTAGCATCAGGATTGGTAAGAAAAAACTTGTTATGTAGGAAGGACAAGGTCAAAACCCTAGATGAGTAGTAGGTGGAGTTATAGCTGGTGCCCAAATACAATCGCCCCTAGTCAAAGAAATCATGGATGGTGGATATGCTTTGAATATCTTGAGGAATAGCTAGGGGTTTGTAGTTTTGATTCAATGGCTAGGCATCTCTCTTGGTAGAATAGCCACAAACTTATGGCAACATGACATACTTAGGATGGTTTGCATCTCTCATACTATGCTCCATGCAAACTAGAGAATGAAAAGAGATATACATATCCCTTCGTGGTTTGGTTGTAGCATGTATCTTTTATATTTCATTAGATCGGTGGCCTTTTAGTGATATGGTGGTGTTGTCATGCCTTGAAACTAGTTTTGGTTTGCTTTCTTTACTGAGTGTGGAAATATTCTTTATGGGGAAAACTATAGGCCTTCCCCTACTACTTTGATCTTATTCAACATGTTTTATTTCTTGTGGCCTTCCTATGGGATAGACGTTGGAGGATCTCACCTTTGGCTCCTTTTTTGGGGTATGATAGGTATTAGAGAAACCCACTCCCCTATTTTATCAAGTGGTACAACTTTCATAGGATTTAGTACCTTAACATTTTCTAAGTGCTTAGTTAATGAAAATACCATTTTATCTCTTCTGAGCATAGTACATTCTTTGGCCTGTATTGTGATGCTAATAGATATGAAAGGTCCTACAACAGATGTGAAATTCAAAGGGAGCCAAAATCCTCTTGTTCTGTTTTGGCTGTCAAGAGATTGGGTAGAAGACTCAAGTGACAGACAACCTTCCTTTCTAGAAGGTCCTCTATCTAGAATAGTACTCAAGAATAACATGGAAAATGGTGCTTATCACTACAAATTTTATACTCTAAAGAAACTTTGTGCTCTCAAGGTTATGGGATCCTCAAAATCCCTAGTTGTGGGTTCCTTAAAACCCTCAAGTTTCATGTTCTATGATTTCAGGGGCCTCAAAACCCCCTTATGATTTGTAAAGATTATGTCTCTTAGTGAGAGTCCACTTGTTGTGATTTAGACTTGCAAAAGATATGATGATAACCCAGTAGGCAAAAGACCTTATTTTATAGTCAAACTTATATTCTATAGTTTACCCCTTAGTGTGCTTTACTAGGTTGTGAATTTAGAGAGAAGATAAAACCTTTCAATGTAACTTTATTGTATGAAGGTTTTTCAGAAGATATAGATAATATAAGACCTCCCTCCTTGGGGGATCCTATGGTATGCAATAATTTTAGGGAAGACAAGATGAAAGGAGACTACCCCTCAAGTTCCATTTATTTATCAATTTATTTATGCACATTAGGTTATGGGACCTTAAAACCACTGGTTGTTGTCTTGATTTTATCTTTGGAAGTTTTAATTCACTTGTTCCCTTATTTTAGCTCGGTCATGGGAAATTCACTCCACTTGTTTAATGGTGAGAGATACTTCAAACCCTCTTTATTGTAATTTCAAGTTATGGGATCCTCAAAACCCCTAATTGTGAGAATCCTTAAAACCCTCATGTTCTCTAGTCTTGCCAAGGTCATGGGTACCTTTACTTCTTATTCTTTCATCTTGCCTTAGTCACAAGACCTTTAATCCACTCATTAAAGGTTGAGGGAACCTTAAAAACCTCATGTCTTACCAATTCATGGGACCTTTACTCCACTTTTTAAAGGTTGAGGGAGACTTCAAACCCTCTTTGTTGCAATCATAGGTTACAAGATCCTTAAAACCCCTAGTTATGGGAATCCTTAAAACCCTCACATTCTCTAGTCTCACCAAGGTTAGGGATACCTCTACTTATCTTGTTGTTGGTTGGGAGAGTCAAACCTTTGATGCTTCACTTGGTAGTTAGGGGGATCCTTCACCCTATTTTATGTACCTAGATGTGCGTTTAGTTGTCAAAACCCTCACCAACCTAGTTTATAGCTCTGGTTTCAAAAGCATTTACCCTATCAAATAAAAAAAATCCTAGCTATTTTTTATTTCCAAGATCACTTTCAACTTGAGGAAATAACATACATAGATCAAGATTAAGGGGATACAAGTAACATAATTTTTTTAATTCTGAAGATCACCTTTTGGTGTAAGATAGTAGCATACATGAACTTAATTACACAAACACAATAAACAAAAACACCAAAATTGAATAAAAAAATATTATTTTTATTTAATACTAATGATTAATGTTTAATATTTTAAGTTTTAAGTCTTTGATGAAAGTCACTATAAAACACACATTAGTATTGTTGTGGCCCATGTATCCCCTTTTATTTTAAATGGGGAAACCCTTTAAAAATATCATGTACCAAAGCTTCAAGGTCTTTCCTTTTATTATTGTTGGAAAAACCTACTCAAATCCTTGGAATATACATCACTTTGATTTCCCCAAGAAGTAATAGGAATATTTTATTCTTAGGACTAAGAAGTTCATGTTATTTTTATGAGATCATGATACTAATATTTTAGGTTGGATTTTTCAAAAATATATTTTAGTCTAGTTCCCTTCTCATAACAACAAACTCATTGACCTCCATGGTAAATCAAGATCTCCATAACTGATATGTAAGTTTTAATGTATCATATTATTTTTATTTTCTTACTTAGTTATCTTGTGAATTTCATAGAGCCCTATTGAATGGGAAGGTGACATGTCACCATGATTTAGAGTGACCAGTTTCCAAACCTATCACAAATTTTAGATCCTAGGATAGCCTACATATATGGAAGGTGCCACATAACCATTAGTCAGAGTGGCTAGTCTCCAAACTTGTTAGAGATGTCAGAGATTGGGAGAGCCCAACCAAATGGGAAAGAACCATATCTCTAAGCATAATAGTAACTAGTACCTAGAATTTTTAGAGATGTCAAAGCCTAGGAGAGCCTAACCAAATGGGAAGGCACCACATCACCAAGAGTTAGAGTGGATAGTCCCAAGACCTATCAAAAAATGTTAGATCCTAGGAGAGCTTAGTTGAATGGTAATTTTCCATTTATATAAGTGTTAATGTGACTAGTACCTAAAATTATTAGATATGTTATAACTTGGGAGAGTCCAACCTCATATGAAGGCACCATGTCACCAAGTTTCAAAGTGGTAAGTCTCCAGACCTATCAGATATGTTAGAGACTAGGAGATCCTGTTTAAATGGGAAGGTGCCACATTACCAAGTGATAAAGTGGTTAACCCCTAGACCTATTAGATATGTTAGAGCTTGGGAGATCCTAAATAAATGTGAAGGTACTATGCCACCATGAGTCAAATTAGTTAATCCTCAAACTTGTCAGAGATGTTAAAACCTAAGAGAGCCTAGAAAAATTGGAAGGCACCATGTCACCTAGTTTACAAATGAACTAGCAACCACCTAAGGCCTAGAGAATGTTATAATAAAGTAACTAAGGAGCCAAAAAATAAATTAGGATGTGCCATGTGACCCTAAGAGAGACATCACCCAACCTAGGGGAATGACATGGAGTACAGAGCTATGCCTAGTTGTCAACCATCGTTGGGAAGACCAATTATCAAATGACACATGTCAAAAAGGAAGAGTTAGATGATAAACCTATAAGAGATGTGACTACATGTATACCATGCATTAATATTAATAAAATGGAAAGCTAGACCTAATTAGATAGTTTTAAAAATATCCCATCACCATTGTTATATTTGGCTGGTGGTGGAGGATCATGGGATCCAAATTCAATTTTGGATTTAGAAATAAAAAAATAAAATCTATCCACCAACTCAAATTTGAATCATATAAAGTGAGCCATCAAATGCCATTTATACAAGGGATGTATTCATGCACTTATAAAGGCTAAGATAAGCTCACTAACATTTACCATTATTGC
This sequence comes from Torreya grandis, assembly GCA_037957365.1. Lineage (NCBI taxonomy): Eukaryota > Viridiplantae > Streptophyta > Pinopsida > Cupressales > Taxaceae > Torreya > Torreya grandis. Next base: position 3,004,194 of record JARHVA010001351.1, on the reverse strand, counting down.
TTTCAAATAAATATTTAACTCCTTACTTTTAAAATTCCATAGAGCCCCTATAACCTATGATTTCTACACTCAAATCTTCCTAATTTACCCTTTCTTCCTACTCTAATGGATGTTTCATCCTCAAACCCAAAGGCTAAACTTGGATATAGGGACACCACATTCCTAGATGGCTTAACCAAGTTCAAGAATTACAATGATATATTCAAAGAGATCTAGTAAGTCCCCAAGGATTTAGGCTCAGATGATGACCAAAAATAAGAGTATGAGGATGACCTTTGGTCCTACATGAAGTGTGAATCCCTTATAACTATCACCAAACCAAAGGCATTCCCCTACACTAACCTACTAAGTGACATATTTCATAGTGATCCTCATACAAGATAAGATTACAATTGCGTATGCTCACCTGACTCTTAGCATCATATTGTTGATATTTATAGGAATTCCTTCAAGTCATGCTACCCCCTCTAAGACTTCACTTCTACTATGATGTAGTCGTGGTAATGGTATGGATGGGGACCTACCAAATATATGATGTTCTCCATGACTAGACTGAGAAATTAGATTTTAATTAGGTTAACAAGGAGGATATAAATTATTACATAGTCTTCACCTTCAAGGAGGAGGTATGGGTAGGCATGATCCTACTAAACTAGCTATTTAGGGGCCAATATTGAGAGTACATCAATGAGTTATGGGTTCCTCTACTGTACATGATCCTTACATGCTTAAATGTCTTAGACATGAGAGGATTACCAAATTCAAGTTTATCCATGGCATAGTAGATTCATAATATAGAGATAAATTTTACATGATGAGCTACCTACTAAACATTATTTGTAGGACACTATCTTTCAAGCCTTCAACCTTTCCTACATGGGTTCCTAGTGGCTTAGTGGTCCATAAGGTCTTTTAAAAACTCTACATTCACCAATTCCATAATTACATATGGGAAAATTGTGATAATTTATACATAGTGGTCTACCAAGACATAAATTAGGCTCTAATGCCCCATATCTCAAATGAAATCAAGGAATCCATCACAATCATCATATATTACTAGTTATACAAGGAAGCTACTATGATTTGAATCATGGGTTTACTCAAGGACCCACTCCACCTAACATATTATATTCCTAACCACTTATCCAAATAGGATATTACTTATTAGTTATGTAAGGCATATTCACATTCTACATCTAGTGTTAGTATAAGGAGCCCCCAAACCTACCAATCACCATACAACACCATGTATACAAGACCTACCAGTGCATTCAAAAGTTGGAGGCTAGGCAAGATTCCTTCAACCTCAAAAAGTTTAAGGTCTAAAAATGGAACCCTAAATGGATAATCTAAGATCATTTTGCATGATACTCAACCTACCTCAACATCAAATATGGCCATCATGATAAATATGATGATGAGATTTACCTAGATTTTATAGATGACTAGGAAATGTTATCTTGAATAGAGGCAAAAAAGAATGTTCAAGTGGGCCCCTCTTTGCCTCCATATTTAACTTAGTCCACAAAGGAACCAAATCCAATAAATTCATCAATCTCCTAAATATCATATAAGGCATCCCACCACCTTCTCCTATTTAAACTCTAAGTCCATCTCTACTTACCCTAGTAAGTCCTAATCTTCATGCTCTAGCTCCTACTCCTTGTGTTATAGATCCTCCTCCACCTCCTTTAATTTCTCCTTGCACCTCAATTCATCTACCACCTTCTCTGATAAATTTAATAACTAGGCCATAATTAGAGACAACCACAAACTACATGATGTGATGCAACCTAGGCATAACCTGCTCAACCACTAGCACTTCAACCCTAGGATGTACAAACCCTAAGTTTTGATGTGGTTAGTATCCTAAGAATTATCCTAGATCATGAATCCCAACAAGAACCCATATATGTTCCCCATATCACTAATATATCTCCTCTTTTTTCCATTCCACCCCTCACTCCTACTACTTTTCAACTCCCACCTGTTAGATCTACTCTACCCTCAAAAGTTCCCTATGTGGTGCCTCCTCTATTTCCCATTTATACCCATCCATGTTTTCCCCATTACCTTTATCCTTGGTCCTTTAAATCATCATTTCCTCCTCATTCTCTTCCAATCCCTCCATCTCACAACTTGGAGTCCTTTTGGTGCCTCCCTTGGGTATACCTTTAGTAGTAGGTGTGACCATGGAATTAAAGAGCATACAAATTGTATTAGCGATCCTCTTAATGCCTACTACAGTTAGTTTAGTGCCTCCTTTAGTAGATATAATTCCTCTACCACTAGACCCTATAGCTCCTATTATCCTGGTTGGACCACCCACTATAATGCTTGAGCTAACCTGAGAAAGAGGTTGAAGAAGAAACATAAGAAGACTCATAGTCTAGATCCATCTCAAATACATTTTAATCTAATTCAACCACCTTTTTAGGAATCAATAGATCCTTAAAAAATAATAATAACATCTCATCACCTATCTATATATCCCCCACTATCTATCACTAGGTTGCCATAAGATTGGCCTTCAACCAATCCATCTCTTCCTTATTTTTTAATGATCTATTCCTAGGGGAAATTCTACCTCAAGTGAACCTAACTCAAGAATAATGATAGGCACAAATTTTCCATTGGGCCTCCCCTTCTTTTCTCCCTCCTTTCACTCTTATTCCTTCTCCACCTCTTATACTTTCTTCATTCACTCCTTCCACTTCATCCATCTCCCCTCCACCTCATCCTACACCATTTACTACCATTTCAAGTACCCCTTGTGACCTATGGGATGGTCCCAAGGTTATAGGTGCCATAGATGACTGTCAAGGGAAAATTAGTCACCTAATGGAGTTTTGACCGATCCTCTAAGAGATTAAAGAGAACATTCACATAGATATTTGTCCAAGAGGAGAACTCAGTGGTATGGTAGATCCACCAAGATATGTTATCCCTCACCAAGGTGAGGAAGCACATTAAGGAGGATAGGATTGAATAAGATCCCCTATCTATCCTCTAGTCTACCCATAATATATTTAATAAGATCCTCAAGGACATTCAAAGCCATGTATAAACTCTAGAATCCTAAGTGAAGAGCACTTTTATAATTAGGCTAATTAGGTAGGTCAAGGATGACATCCTACTACTTTTATCAATCCTTGGTTAAGTCATGGAGACTTTGGCTCATATCGGCATGCTTATCCAATGGACTCAGGCCTACATGGAAAAGATTATAGATATCAATGGGAAATTTTGGAAGATATAGGTGGTGGTCAACAAGGAAATGTTCCTAAAGCTTAAACTTATGCCAACCTCAAATTATGGGTTATACAAAACATACACTAGGAACATGAGACCTCTAATAAAGGAGTGTTTGTCATTAGATCACACTATAATAGGACCCTTAGAAGATGGAAAGAAGAAGATATTTACCTAGTTCAAAGAGTTCAATAGCTCTATGTTATTCTACCTAGATAACACCTTGATTAACTAGGGGGAATTCCACTTGGGTGAATTCAACTAGGTTATGAGGGAGAGAGTGGCCAAGGCAAACTACGAAGAAGCCTAGGTGGTGATAGATCTATCAACTTAATCTATGATTAGCATCAACTAGGTTTATGGATTTCAAGTATCAATGGAAACACCCATCAAAATCTACCAGAGACTAGTAGCTTAGTCTAAGGTAATCTTTAAGGAGCCCATAATGAACTTGGCCAAGATCGATAATGAGTTTGGCCTCATGAAATTTATGTTGGAAGTTAAGAACACCTAGTAAAATTAGTTAGTATCAGGTCCTTTTTAAACACCTACTCATGTCTATTGAGTGATCCCCCATAGATATGTCATGGGTTTATAGCTATTGTTTTGTTTAAATTTTGAAATATGGTTATAACTATAATGAGTGGCCATCATGGCCTAGGATGGGATCCTCACACTATTTGGCATTGAACCTCATTTTTTTATATATAAAGAAGAGTCATATTATATTATAGGATTGACTAAAATTGATTGAAATTGCTATTAAATCATATCCAAGATTTCACTTTCTTTTCCCTCATCACTCTAGACTATAAAAATAGGCCTAGATCAATTATTGTAATAATATTTTACTCTTTTAATGAATACAATCTCTATTTTTCTATGATAGGTTCTATCCTACATTCCAAATTTTATTTCATCTTCATGTTTGAATGATCATCAATGCTAGGTTAATTAGATTAACACTTTGCTACTTTATGTATGGCATGGTTATGATGTGATTAGATATTATAATCTGTGTGTGAGTTCTTTCATTTCCCCTTTAGTAGTGCTAATAATTTTTGTGTCAATATAAAAATGATCATATAGAATTTATGTGTTTTTGATAATAAACCCATAGTAATCATCATTAGTAAGAGCTCACATTGAAAGCATGCTCTCAATTCCATTAGACTCTTCCCACTGTATGTTCTTGGAGGTTTAAATTTAGTGAAACTCAATCTATAGTGGTGTAACTATGGCAGAGTTAGTTGGTTCAATGACCAACACATTGATTTCATTTTAGACTTAAAGGCTACCCTTTTATGCCTTACCTTTCACTCTCTTTTATGTTTTTACTATGGAAGTAAAATACCCTTTTCCCTTATGTTTATAAATAATAATCCCAATACTCAATTTCTAATAAAAATATTTGACTTGTGTGCAAGATGTTGGATTAAACTTTTAGTGGTGATAGTGCATCTCTTAGAGACTATTCATGTAAACTCCATTTGTGAAGTTTAATACTTGTATCCTTGCCCTAGGCTGATCCTAGATTAATGATAAAATGGAGGAGGATAGTTTATATTTATCTCCAACTCCCCATTTTTAAGGAATTCCCAATCTCATGGGTGTCTCATGAGAAGGATTAGATTGGATCAAAAAATATCTAACACTACAAGTAGGTCGTATTAGAATACTTCATGATTATCATTGATTTATTTTTATAAAAATGTTGAGTTTGGCTTATTGGTTATAATGTGCTAAATATTGTTTAATTATGAAGTATCCTAGAGACTAGTTTGCCTATTACTAGGGCTAGGTCTTACTAATGTAAATTGGTAATTTCCCAAACTTTTCATTAAAAAACTAAGGTCCAACCAACCTAGACTTACCATGAGTCTTATCAGTTCATCCCCACAACAAATCCAAAATTTATAGCCCAAGATGGCCTTATTAGCTGGTTTAACCATTAATTTCTTGGAATCCATCCATGATATACCTGATAACCTTGAGAGGTATCATCCTTGTTTCACCCCTAGTGTGTGATGGACTGTGGAGGAACACATAATTATAGACACCTAAATTTCTCCACCAATGGCTTAATACTAGAATTTAGATTGATTTTTACCAAACTTTGAAAATATAGCCTAAGAATCATTAAATGTCTCAAATTTGGATTCATAATGTATTATTTGGCCTATGACCTATTAAATAGGGAAAATGAATACATTAATTAATTCAAATCTTGAAAAAAACTAAAATGCCTAAACAAAATTAATTAACATGTAAAATCAAATCAAATGCCTAAATTGAATTATCCATGATAAATTAATAAATTATGAAAAAGTAAATTCAAAAATCAAACAATATCCTAGGAATTCATAATCACCTTTTTATGAGTTGTCAAAAATCCTAAAATATCTCAACATGCCTATTCATTGCTAATCATGACCATTTGACACCTTTTTATTCTACTAGGGTTAATTAACTCATAAAGGTTAGGTTTGAACCCATTCCAAGATCTAACTACACATTAACTCACCTTGGGTTAGGGTTAGTTATTAAACCTATAAATATAAGCCTATACCTCTTCATTTGGAGATATTAGACATAGTAATGTTATAATGATGGTTTTATGACAAGATTGAAATCTATAGAGTTATAATGCCCAAATTATGAATCACAATCCAAGCCATCAAGATACATCAATCAATCATGAGCCAAACAACCATGGTGCCAAGGAGAGAAGGAGACATCCAAGCTCCATTACCATAGACTTCTTGAGCACAAGCTGAGTAAGCAAAATGAAGACATCATTTGGAGCATTCAAGGAAGGTAAGGAATGTTTAATTTATTTGCATTTTAGTTGAGCATTGTCAGTTGATTTTTATTAACCAAACTCCCCTTATGATCTAGGCCTAGAGATGTTATTCTTATTAGTGTGTTCTTTTCATTTTGATTTCATTGTGAAACTAATGCTAAATATAACCTCCTCTCTTGATTCAAATTCCTAACATCACAAATAACACACCTAGTGGGACAAGAAGCACCCCAAATAGACTTGGAGATGAAGATACAAATAAAAAATTGACAAAATAATGATTGACTTAATTTAAATTTACAATTTTATCTTTGATTTTGTTGCATTTATAATTCTTGAATAAACTCAGATCTACATAGAGACCAAAATCACCCAGGCCTAATTGACATCAGTTCTACCTAACCAATACTAGTTCTACCCAACCTAGCTCAGTTCTATGTGACCAACATGAAATAGTATGTAGGGTGAAACTCAAGTTACAAAGATTGAATTTTTAATCTTTATAACATTCTTTATTGTTGTTTCTTGGTTTCTTTATCTCTTAAACTCTCAGACTAATCATCTCTTTGTAGTTTTAGAAGAGCTTTTATCATTTATGAGATAACCTAACATTTTTAATTTGTTTTGGTCTTGTATTTGGGTTCATAGGTGATCAACATTGATCTTAGTTGAATAGTATCAATATTTTACTATTGTCATTAGTTTTTTTTGAGACCAATCGACATTGATTGCATTGAAACCAACATCGATCAGTTCTGACCAACCATGGTCACTGTGTTTTTTAAAATAAAAACATGAGAGATAATTTTTCAAAGTTCATTTACTTAACATTTGAAGTTATTATAAGTATAAGGAGACTATCTAACAATTATAAGTCTAAGGATTAATTGTAACATAAAATTTCAAGTTTAAGTGGTTTTAACATTTCATTTTGGGTACCTAAAAATAATTAGTTAAGTCATTCACACTTCATTTTGGTGTTAAAATGAACATGTTAAGTCTTTTAAATTTGGTATTTGGTGTTAAAAAGTAATTAATATGGATAATTATTTAAAAACTTCTTTTTTCATTCTTAAAAATAATGACCAAGTCTTGAACACTTAATTTTTGGTGTTTAAAAATGAACATAAGCTAAATATTAAACATTTAGGTTTTGGGCTTAAAATAAACATAGATAGTTTTTGCTTAAGTTTTGTTGTGAATTTTTTTAAAAATTTTCACATGTAATCCAAGGGGCCAAGTAAATAACATCATCACATTTCAATTTGGTGCCTAAAATCAAACTTCAATCACACTTACAAACTATTTATTGATTGTTTCTTTTCACAAAAAAAAATCTGTGTATGCTCTCCTATTGTCCCTTATAGGGAACTTGGGTGATCAAAAGTGACTTTTCATTGCATTTTTTCCTATTCCAAGGCATGGAAATAAATTTTTCTAGGCTCTCCCTAAAACTTGCATGGTTATGGGTGATCTAAAACCAACCCTAAAGTATTTCCACTAGTCATTTCTTGTCATACAATTTGGCTTGTGAAGGGGATGCCATTACCTCTCACAAGTTCTATAGGGAAGCATTGACATGGGGATTCATCTATTAATAGTGTTTCAACCCTAGTATATGATGGGGTATATAAATTAGGGTACACATACTATGAGAACTAAGGGGTTGAGTGACTAACCCTTTCCTTTTATAATGAAGGCCTAAGCCAAGTTTGGTCAACCAAGGGATTACACTAAGAAATCCATAGATGGAATAATCATGAAAATTAATGGACCATTTCATGATAATTTGATGGGTATGAAATTAATTTATGTTATTCTTATCTTGTGTTAGCCACACTTGGGATTAATCTAGATGATCGTAACTTATAAGTTTTAGTCAGCCCCACTTGCTACACCTTGATAAGATTTAGTATGATATAATTAGTTATATTTTTGTCATTTATTCCATTATTTATTGGTGTTTTATGTCTAAATATTTGTTTATAAAAACCATGTCATAAATGAGTTTGTTTATCTACATTATTCCATTATTTGAGGAGGTGTTATGTCATCTATCTGAAACCTTGCTTTAACTTAGACATTTTTTGCCAAAAATATTATGTGTGTCACTTGATTGAAATAAGTAATATTATGATTCCTAAATAAATTAAATTTTTAAGCCTCAGAAGTCTTTGAAACAAAACTATTTTTACATCTTTTGAGAGCTAATGCTAGTACACTGCTTAAATTTATTTAATAGACTTGTCTTGTCTTGTGTCCAAGTTCTCATTATTTAAACCAAACTATGTGCCTTGTTGGATTTTTGTTTTAGTGCTGTCATGTTGTTTAAATTTTCCTAGATTGTTGGTAATTAAATCCTAAGTTTTATTAAGTTGAGTCTTTAATTAACTTTTACAAGTTTAGATCCAAATATTGATTGATTTTTGTGTAAGCCTCATTTCATAGGGGTTGATACACAGATCTTTCTCTTTTGGGTTGTGTAATTTAGGTTAATTTTTGACCCCAAATTCAAAAAATATATTTTTTGTGCCTTCATTTTTAAAAATTATTCCATCTTGAAGTTCCTTTTGTTTAAGTTCATCATACCGATTTGATCATGTTTATGTTTAGAATTAAGTGCCTTGTTTATGTCAAATTATTCCAAATTTGTTAGATTAAAATCATCCTTTTAGTTCAACTATAGATTTTGACTTTGAGTTTGGCCAAATTTACTAGCACATGCCTTGTTTTGAGCCTAAATTTTGACACTGCATTTGGCCAAAAGACATAGTGACTTTTCCCTTTCCTAGTTTAGACCTATTTAGAACAACTTTGGACCTAGAGTTTGGCATCTTGTTTTTATTTCATTTCACATGACCTTGTTTGTGTAAGACATTTAATGTTAGACATTTAACATTATACTATTTTTACCAAGTCTTCATATATGCCTTTTGGATATGCAAATCCACTCCTTTTATTGATTTAGACCTAGTTTAAACCTTTTGTCTTTTTAGGCATAGATTTTTAGAGTTTGTATAACTCTAACCTCTCTTGTTGGAAAATGTTTGCGATTTAATTTGACTATGTCTCACTATAAACATAGTGGAGTTATGTATAATCAAAGATATGGAAATTTTGTCACACAAGAAGACTTTGTTCAAAACCCTTATGAAGATGATGCTTTTTGGGAGATGGTTTCATATCCACCATATAACACTCAAATATGGGAACATAGTTAAGATCCTTTGGCCCATTATTTGGTTAGCATGCCTCCATACATAGAGCAAGACCAAGAATAGATAGCCTAATATTTGGATAGAATACCTTTAATTGTAGAAAATGTTCAAAAACAACCTTATTACATTATAATTCCATCAACCTATGATCATAATAGAGCCACAGAGGTAGGGCATGAAAATTTGCCAAGTCTAGTAAGAGAGCCTTACAATGTGTCTTCCAATGAGTAGACTTCTTTTAGCAACCATAATTTTATTATGTTGATGTCATATCAAGATCATCATATAATTATCACACAAAGAGGCCTCATAAAGGACCGTTTCATTCAAATTCATACAACATACCATACTTATCAAAACCTAGTGCATAACTTTAATAATATGGCCATGTCAAATACACCTCTTATTAAGTTAGTTCATTCAATATAAGTCTTACTTGAATTAGATAACTAATAAAATTAGGGTTTAGACCTAGTTATGTAAAAAACCTTGATAAAAAACATGTTTAATACCCCAACCATTAAGGAAGTGTCGTGTTCTTCTAAGTAGAATAGTGAGATGAACATAGTGGATAATACACAAGTAACACCTAATTTAAACCAAAGTGGTGTTAGTATACAAAAACATAGTCAACAACAAAATGTGTCTTTAAATAACACCATGAGTGGTCTAAAAACTTAGAGGATAGGATTTTCTACTCCTAACCTCAACTAACTACCTCTAATCTTTAATGAGCTACTTCTTCGAGCACCTAATATCAGGGATTAAATAATCAACCAATGACTAGTGCCATACCACAACAACATGTAATGAATATTATTCCACCCTAATAGGTGATGAGTAATATTTCATAATCATAGGGACTATATAATGTATCCATATAGTCAAGGCAAAACATATTACCACCTCAAAAGGGGGTAACCAATGTTCCACCTTGCCAAGTAGTAGTGAACATACCTCTTCAATCACAGACTAACATACCAATCTAAAACCAAATGATGTCTAACCAAATAGTATTGGTTAGAGACAAATGTCAAATATCCAACATGTATTCACTCCCCAATAAGGATTCACACAACCAATAAGTTCTATTGTTCCTCAAATACCTATTAGGCAATAATTGCCTTTCATGCAAAATATGCCACAAGTTTAATGATAGGGTCTTGTTTCATAAGTTCCACTCAATAAAAAAGGTATGAATAGTTGGAAAAATGTTACTATTCAACCTCAATAGGAATAATACAACCCTATTCTTCCATCCCAACCATAGTATTACTAAAACCAAGCCTACATACCCAATCCCAACTAGAATGTCACATTGAGTACATGCAATTTCAATAATCACACTCTAATACATGCATGTGTATTATTGGTACATTCCATAACCAATACACCATTCCCCCTAAAATACCTTTACTATACCCTAGTCAAAGTAATCCACTTATGACTGCATAGCCTCCACCTCAAGCCAATTATCCCACTATTTTCATTGTGTAGGAATTATAAAAAATGATGTAATTTCCCTCATTCAAGTAATGAAACAAACTAAAAGTTTCATGTTTGATGATGTGTTTTCTTACCCTTTCAATATAGAGTACTTGTATATATCATTTACTCTAAGGTATAAGTCACCAAAATTTGACAAATACAAGGGGAAAGGTGACCCCAAGGCCCATTTGACAGAATTATTTATTGCATGCTAGCCAATGGCCTATAGTGACATACATTTTTTTGTTTTTTCCACAATGTCTAGCAGGATAAGAATTGGAGTGGTTCTTGAAGTTTACCAAGAATTTAGTATATAATTTTTATAATCTTTTGGACAAGTTTATGCAACACTTCTATTATAATCTCAAGTACAAGATTTCTTTAGTTGATTTGACATAGGCCAAATATAAGGTTAGTGAAAGATTCACAAGCTATATGCAAAAATGGAGAACCCTTGCAAGCTGATTCACCCATAGCCTACCAAATAAATAACTAGCCACTGTGTTTGCCAAAAATCTACATAATGAAATATATTATTTTTTGGAGTTACATTGTGCACATACATTTAAAGGGATCATTCACAAAGTTTTTATGATCAAAACAACCCTTATTAACAAAGGGATCATTAAACTATCCTCATCAAATCAAATTTAGAACTAAAAATATAATAGTGGCTAAAATCAACACCCAGACCAAGCGTAAGTGTCATAGTAAACCCAGACCAATAATTATGACAAACCCAAGTAGTACATTCACAACAATAATGTTTTTGTTAATGGAGTAATAGAGTCACAACATGCCTAAATGGTACAATGATAATTTTCACAACCTATACTATAAATGCACATACCTCCTAACTAACAACCTCTTCAACAAATGTAGTAAGCACAATAAATGCAATAACCTAGACCAATGTATCAAACACAATAAATAAAACAACCTATGCCTTTGATAAACCCTCCTAAAAGAATAAACGTGCCTACTCATCATGTTTTTAGTGACCTTGGAAAACCCATTGAATTAGTGTTTTGAAAAGTTGTTGTAACTTGATTAAATGGCCTATTTTAAAAGGGCAAGTTCCTAAGGGTACTGACTATCTAGATTGGTACAGGCCAAATGAATTTTTTGAGTATCATCAAATCAATGACCATAATTTATAGCATTATATTTAAATTAAACATGTGATATATAATATGTTGGAAAATGGAGATATGTCATTAGATCATGGAGCTACCATATCTAATGAAAACCTTGACATTTATCAGAATCCTTTTCCTCAATATAAAAACTAGCAACAATAACAATGGATAGTGAAACAATAATAATGGCTAGTGCAATAATAAAAATAATAGTATCAAAAACCAAGGTAATACCAATAGAATCGATTAAACTAATAACAAAACTAACAACATCACAATAATGGATAGAACCAAGGCCATATGCGGCTAATAACCAAAGACCTACCATATAGTTTCACATGACTACAACATGGTTGTAGGATATATTTTAAGAAGTCATGTTAACACCATTTTCATTAATCCAAGGCTAAGTACCAATTAGATAATACCATTGCTAAACATTCCCACTAAACCAACCCATGTCAATAATCCTTTCTTAACCTAGAACCACATACAAGTGAATCATCAAATAGGGATTCCCACTTTTGGACCTTATACCAATAACTCATCATTATCCCATGACCATGCATAAGTACACAAATAATTGAGACTTATCTTATCTTGTCCCCCTCCACCATCATTTGTTAGCAACACTGGTCTTATACCTAATCCCAATTATGCAATTATAACTTGAAGGTCAAGGATTGCCATACTATGCCCACAACCTTCTACCACTTTAACCATCATCTAATAAACCATTATAGATAAGAACAAGACATCTCTTGCTATCCAAGAAAATATGTTTGACATTATGGAACAAATAAAAAAGATGCCAGCACAAATATCCATTTTAGATTTTTTGTGTATGTATACTATCCAAAAAAAATATTTTGATAGAATTCCTTAGTCAATCCTAAGTTCCCAATGACATATCTCCTAATAAATTTAAATATTTGGTTGGGCACCTAGCTCTATGCCAAAAACTAACCTTCAACCAAAGTGATATGTCATCCCTTAGGCCCCTTCATAACAATCCATTGGACATCAAAGTTGATATAATGTGGAACAAAGTGAAGCATGTCCTCATAGACAATAGACCAAGTATGAATATTATGTCTCTAAAGCTCATCAATATTCTTGGGTACATGACAATAGATCTCCAAATATAAACAATCACCATCAAGGCCTATACCAACAAATAATGAGAATCATAAGGCACCATCAACTTCCTGGGTATCATTGGGCCCTTAACCCATGATACACTATGTCATGTGTTATATCTTGAATTTTTGCATAATATAAGATATATAGGATTCATGTAATCCCATCCATCGACATTACACTAGTGTATCAAGTTCTCCCATTTAGGTATAGAGGTCACTATTCTAGGAGATTTTCATCCATATGAGCATTGTAAGCATTTAGAGGCCGAGTTTAAAAGATATAACTACCATTTTGGCATGAATATAGTTTCCAAGAATGAAAAATGGAAATCAATACTTATTAATTCACTAAAGGCCAACCATATTGACCTTAATATCCTTGATTCACTTTCCCACATGCCACCTCTTGAAATGTCCAATCATTATACCATTTTAGCTAATGACCTAGGAGAATATTAGACCCATGACACATTTCACATTTCAAAACTTCCATAGAACCCAAATTCCTTTGGAATACTAAAATCCAAACCACTCATGCAATGGTAAAGAAAGGGGAAATGCCATCAGCATAATTCAACACCTGTCACTTTCATACTAGCTTGTGGCCAAAAATAAGACCCTCTCAAAGGTGATGAATCATGGTTATATAATGAAAAATTAATTGATTATTATAAAAACTCAAAATATCCCATTCCTAATCAGATCATGGAGAATCAAGACTATGAAGGAAGAGGCCTCAGGCCAAATCAATAAGGAACACTTAAGCCAATTTCTATGACTAGGTATAAAGGAACCTATATAATTAGATTTGAACTACCTGTGGGTGACCCAGTGTATCCTATTCAAGTTCCATCACCAATGACTAGTGATGATGATTCCAAAAATGAAGTAGATTCTAATCATATCTAGTTTAATAACCTATCCCATACCAATTTATTTGATAATAATTCCATGTGTACCCTTTAACTAGTCATTAAACATAATCCTCTTTCATCATATTATCTCTAATTGATAGACCAGAGCCAACAAGAATCCAATGTGATAGGTGATGAGTTTCAAAATGATGAGGTCTTTATCAAATTTTTAGGCCTTAGGGATGATGTTCTATAGGGAGACCACAAAAAGGGTACTCAATCAAGTTGGATCCTAGAACCTATTTTGGAGAGTGGGTGAACAGCCTTAGCTAAAAAAAATTAATTAAAACATTTATGTCCCAAAGTGAAAATCTATTTGAGGTGCTTTTGGATCAGGTAAGTAGTAAATATAAAGGCTATTCTAGTGGTGAAAACCTATTTTAGGTGCCATTAGATGGGGGAATTCAACCTTATTCAAACATAGACTAGGAGACCACCAAAAATTAACTTCTCTATGGGTCTGAGTTTAGTCTTTAATAATAATAGGCTTTTGATCAAATCATTAAGGATACCACCAATGACAAACTTACCTATGGTCCGAGTTTAGTCTTAAAGAACAACATGCATTGGATTACATCAGCTAAAAATTTACAACTATTTTTGTCACATGGCCATCCCTAACCTTAAGGGATTCTAATTTGTCATGGCTAGGAGAACATGAAAATCTAATCCTAACAAAGGAATCTAACATTGCCAAACAATTCAATTTTTTTCCCACTATTCTTGAAGATAGTTTGACCCTTCTAGTGGAGGACATAATAGAAGTAAAAATTGGGACTCTAGATGACCTAAAATGGAGTAAATTAGAAGCATCCCTCACTGACGAGGAATGTGAAGTCCTTATAGCCCTATTAAGGTAATTTTTTGATATATTTTCATATCCTACTCTAACATCCCAAGTTTGGACCCCACCTTGGTTGTTCACCACTTTGTGGTACATCCTAATGCCAAACCTATTAAAAAAAAATTGTGAAAAATACATCCTCATATTTCTATATTAGTCAAGAAAGAGTTGGAGCAGCTCTTGTAAGTGAGATGTGTTAGGTCGATCAACTATTTTGAATGGATCTCTAATGTTGTGCTAGTCATAAAAAATCCAAAAGGAATTAGAATCTATACTAATTTCTAAGACATAAACAAGGCTTTCCCCATGGACAACTTTCCTTTGCTAAATATTATCATGATTGTTGATTCCATGGTGGGTTATGAAATGATTTCACTGATGGATGGATTCTTAGGCTATAACTAGATCCAAATAGCATATAAGATCAACACAAAATAATGTTCACCACTTTGTGGTGAGTATTATGTTATAAAGTTATGCCATTTGGTCTAAAAAATAGGGCCACCTATCAAATATCCATGACCATCATATTTCATGATATGATTCATGACATTATTGAAGACTACATCGATGACATACTAGGTATATCAAAGACTATGGCCAATCATCCAATAGCATTAAGAAGGATATTTGAGTGATAGTAGGAATATAAATTTAGGAAAAACCCTAAGAACTATATTTTTGGAGTTACTTTAGGAAAATTTATTGGCTTCATTATACCTCATAAGGGAATTTAAGTCAATCCAACCAAAGTATAAGCCATAACAGAAATACCACCACTAACCAATTTGAAGTAGCTAAGTAGTTTGTAGGGAAAGATCCAGTCTATCATATGATTCATATCTCAATTTTCTAATAAGTGCCACCCATTTATAGATCTACTAATAAGGGTGTAACATTTATTTGGGATGATGATTTTGAAAAATATTTTCAATAACTAAAGGAATAAATTACAAATACACTAGTTTTATTACCTCCTATGTCAAGAAAACCATTCTTACTATATCTATTAGCCACAAACAAAGCCCTAGGGGGCACTTCTAGCTCAACATGATAATAATGGAAAGGAACATGCCATGTACTATCTAAGCCATATATTGGTTGTATGAGAGCACAACTGTATGCCCATTAAAAAACCTTATTTATCTATGGTTTTTATAGATAAAAAAATGCAACATTATATGTTGAACAATAAGACCATGGTCATTTCAAAAGTAGATCCACTCAAGTATCTACTATCTAAAATAGATTTACAAGGCCACTTGGCCAAATAGATTATACTTCTTAGTGAGTTTGAGATAGAATATGTGAACTAGAAATCCATTAAGGGGCAAGTTCTTATAGATTAGCTTGTTAAAGCACCCCTTACAGATATAGATCCACTAACTTTCTCATTTCTTGATGAATCCATTATGACCATCATTAAAACACCTCTTGAGGAACAACACTAGAAGTTATATTTTGATGGATCATTCACAACACATAGATCAAGGCCATGCCTTTTGTTTATTACTCCATAACAAGATTTAATCGCTAAGTCATTTAGAATCAAATTTCCTTATACCAATAGCATGGATAAATATGAATAACTTATCAAATTGATTCAATAGGTAGTAAAATGGAACATAAATCATCTAAAGGTTTATGGTGACTCTTAGTTAATCATAAATCAAGTTATAAACCATTTTCAAACCAAAAATGACAAGTTAGTTCCCTATACGACCATGGTTAACACCCTCAAACAATAGATTGTTAATATACAATTTGAAAAGATACCAAGAGAATGAAATATAATAATATATGCCATGAATACTATTGGGTCACTCATTCGACATATAGATATGATTAAAGAATACCAAGTTCTTGTTGAAAATATACTAGTGCCATCTCATGAACCATCAACCATCATAATGATCTGTGATATTGTTGGTCCTAGCTCTACTTGGTATTCAAACCTTTACACTTACCTCCATGACCAAATTAGGCCACTTGACTTATCTCATAAACAATCCAAAGCCTTCATCCACAATGCCCAACATTATACCTTACTTAGACCAACCCTATACCACCACAGTTTTGATAAAACTCTACTTGATTATTTAATTTTAATAGAATATACACTAGCATTATGGGATGTTCATGAAAGAGTATGTGGATCCAACACTAGTGGGGTAGTCCTATCCAAAAATATCCTACATATTGGGTACTATTGTCTAATTATGGATGCAGATGTATATATCAAAAGATGTGATAATGTCAATAGCATTGCAATATGATACATGCCCTAATTAAGACTTTGAAACTAATGCTGACACCATGGCCATTACTACATGGGGCCTTGATCTCATTGGGAAGATAAACCCCACCTCATCTAATGTCCATAAACATATCTTTACCACCACATAATATTTTAATAAGTGGGTTGAAATTATACCCATCACTTACATGACTAGAAAACAAATTTCCAAATTCATCTTTAACCACCTCATTTGCCACTATGGTATCCCTTCTAACATTATATTTGATAATGGAGGATCATTCAATAACAAGGATGTCAAATCATTATATGTCGAGTACAAGGTTATTGAACATTTTTCCATGGCATATTAACCTCAAGGTAACAATTGAGAGGAAGCATAAAGGCAAGTTTAAACCTAACTAAGTAGGTCCTTTCATCATTGTTGAAAACTATTGCACTAGATCATACAAGCTCACAACACTAGATGGGGATGAACTTGATGACCTAATAAACATTATATACATCAAGTTTTACTTCACTTGAGGGACTTAGTGTATTATCTATGAGGACCATTTAAAGTTGTACCATATTATCAACTTTTCTCTTTATACCATACCAATATACCATTCTATCACTCTTTCATTCCACCATTCCATCCTACCATAAATTTTTTATTGACCAACTCATTTTGACCCTCCTAACCTAGCCTATTTTACCTTGGTTCATTCATTAGTTCCACTTTTAGCATGAAGATTCAAATTAGTTTTAACATATGTTTCAATAATTCTAGATAAAGGCCATATTTTAGAGAGTATGATAGAATTTTGGTAGTTGCATCCTTAATTTATTATTTCATTCTATATCATGACTTATTTGTGTGGGCCTCATTATAACCACCTTTGGGTAAATTAGTGTCTCACCAGTCTTAATACTAATTATAAATGCCTATGGGAAAATTAGTATCATTGATCTATCTTATTATTTCCTCATTATAACTACCTATGGGAAAACTAGGGGCAACACTTATTTATTATGTTGTGACATACCAACTTACCATTCCTATGTCATATTGTGACTTTATGCCAATTTTGATTTTCTTGTTTGAATTGGTTACTACATTAGTTAGATTCCTTCACTATAAGGCATAACGACTATGACATGAGGTCCCATCTTGGGACTATGTGGGCAACACTTGATACTTATTAAGGTCAATTCACTCATGCTCTCACCATTTTATGAGCAACATAAGACACATGATCATCATTTTACAAGCATCTTTTAAGTTTAAATACTCTCACCATTTTATGATCTTGGATTGTTTTGTGTCTTGTCATTCTCAATCGAGTTGAGATACTCTAAAATACTAAAAACATTTGCAAAATTGATTTAAAAAAACCAAAAACATTGACCACTTCTTTTTCTTAAGGATTCTAGGAACCCTCACTAAGTCACAAGAAATCACTTTTTACTTAGTTTCTCCATCCGTTTTGGTCTTTTTATCCCATGCTCATTGTTTTATGAGTTCATTCCCACATTATTATATAACATCCATCACTTTTTATTTTCGTCATTTTCTTCTATCCCATTTCATGGGATAACTATATTTGACCCAAATTTTTTGTTAGATATTACATCCATTAAACTATGTAGGTAATATCCACTTACCTAGTATATCTGGAGATAGCTCAACCACCTTCTTCCTTTTCTTTTATTTCCCTATATTATTTGGTTGTTAAGTTGTCTCCTATTTTTTAAGGTTAATGTTCATCACATTTTTTATACTAATATTATCACTAACTATTGTTTGTTTATTTATTGGTTTCTCTTTATTTCTTTGTTTTCTTTGGTGTCTTATTTGTTTGCCTATTTGTTTGCTTGCTTGTTATTCCTTGATTTAGTCTATGTGCATTCATTAGGTTATTCCTTGCACATTAGTCTTGAGTCCAACCATATTCATAAGTTAACATTGTCATCAATGTTTTTATCATCGGTGCATTCTTTTTAATTATGTATTGGATCAAGAGTCGGTGCTTATGCATATTTCAGCCAAGTCCTCATGGTGTTCTATTATGATGCATACCATCACATGATATATAAAAAATTAGATTCATGAAGTCTACATAATAATGTAACATCAATATCTCCTTGGCACCAACACCAAAAAAAAATCCTAATCTAATCCAAATCATATCCCAAATAGAGTACTTAAACAATGAAATAATTTTCCTCCTTGTCAATTCAGATGAGTATATCCCTAATATCAAGTTGTGTAATTCATTTTCTCCTTATTTCAATTTTCCCTCATCTACCATTATCATGTTTTCCATAATTGAGATACTATTGATTATAACCACCTCAAGGCAAATAGTTGTATACCACCCCACTTGTTTGCCATAATCGAGGTCCAATGATTATAACCACCTTTGGGCAAATCATTGTACACCGTCCCATTTACATTACCAATGATTTTAACCACATTTGGGAAAATCATTAGATTTCCACCAATTTGATGGTTAATGATTATAACCACATTTGGGCAAGTCATTCGCTTTCCTCTTCCCAAAAAGAGCTTATTTTTATCTTGCCAATGATTATAACTACCTATGGGCAAATCATTGTTTTCCTATAGCTGATTATAATCACTTTTGGTTAAATCAATCTCTTGTTATCCTAAGCCTTTTTAGATGATTATAACCACCTTTAGGAAAATCATCACCTTTTATAATCCCACCTATGTTTATGATTATAACCAACTTTAGGTAAATAATATTGTTTGTGTATCCTGACTATGAGAAATCCATATGCCGCTGATTATAATTGCCTACACTTTCACCCTATCATTTCATTTATTTGGTCCACTCATTTCCTTCTTTTGAGGGACCATATTTTGATCCCTTTGCCAATCACTCCCTTGAGGGGGTACCTATATTTCATCCATTTACATTGAATTCATAATCATATAGGACCTTTTCATTGTTTTAGAAGCTGTTACTGTGCTTACATCTTGCAATGCCTTACCAAATAGGGGAAACCTATAGACACCTAAAGTTGGCTACCAATGGCTTCATACTAGAATTTAGACTGATTATTACCAACCTTTTCAAATATGGCCTAAGAATCACTAAATTTCTCAAATTTGGCTTCATAATGTGTTATTTGGCTTATAGACCTATTAAATGGGGCAAATGAACACATCAATTAATTCAAATCTTGAAAAATGCTAAAATGCCTAAACAAAATTAATCAACATGAAAAATCAAATCAAATCCCTAAATTGAATTATCCATGATTAATTAATGACTTATCAAAAAGTAAATTAAAAAAACCCAATTTATATGAATTCATAATTACCTTCTTATGAATTGTCAAAAATCTTACAATATCTGAACATGCCTATTCATTGCTAATCATGATCATTTGACACCTTTTAACTTTACTAGGGTTAATTGACTTAGAAAGGCTAGGTTTGAACCCATTAAAAACTTTAAATAAAACTTAAATCACCTTGGGTTGGGTTTAGTTTCTAAACCTATAAATATAAGTTGAGACCTCTTCATTTAGAGAGGTTAGACATACTAATGTTATAATGCTATTTTATGATAAGATTTAAATATATAGAGTTATAATTCTAAAATTTTGAATCACAAGCCAAGTCATCAAGATACATCAAGAAATAATGAGCTAAACAACCATGGTGCTAAGGATAGAAGGATATATCCAAGTTCTATTGCCACAGACTTATTAAGCACAGGATGAGTAAGCCAAATGAACACATCATTTGAAGCATTCAAGGAAGGTAAGGAATGTTTAAGTTCTTTGTATTTTAGTTGAGATTTGTCATTTTTTGTTTGTTAACTAATATCCCCCCATTACTTAGGCCTAAATATGTTATGATTGTTAGTGTGTTCTTTTGATTTTGATTTCATTGTGAAACTAACACTAGATCTAACCTCTTATCTTGAGTCAAATTACTTAATTATAATAAAATCCTACAAAACTACCCTGAGACTACTAAATTTTGAACATGAAGATGTGGCATGCAGACTTTCCCCTTTATCCTAATGGACTCTACCTATGATTGGTTCTTCAACCTTCTTGAAGACTCTATCTCATGTTGGGGCCATTTCAGTTCTTCTTTCCTCACCCAATTTGGCTAAGTGATAGACCCCAATGTCCTATACTATTAGTTTGATTGTATCAATATGGATCCAAATATTCCTATTAATAACTTCAATGCTAAGTTTTATAAGATGTATAGATGGGTAACATTGATTTACCAACCCAATCCTCAAATAACACTTGAAATGTATAAGAAAAGTCCTATGTGACTAAGAAGAGACACAACCATAACATACCTATCCTTATCTTATGTAAGATCCATCAAATTAGATAGATAATTGAACCCATAAAGTCACATAATGAACCCCACTCTTGGTATTCTACCATATATGCTTACATTGAACTTCTTTCCCAAAGCTACCCATAATGCACCTATGCTTCAACCATTCCCTGCAATGCATCAACTCCCACTGGGTCATCCCACTTCAAACCAATAATTGGGTTTCCTAAACCTAGGAAACCAAGATTTAATTCCCTAGACTCAACATAAAGAAAATTTAGCCTTGGATAACAATACCTAAACCATGGCTCAA
>JARHVA010001351.1:2922500-2977500 GCA_037957365.1 Torreya grandis | reverse complement strand
ACCTTTTCTAAGAGAGAAACATAAACAACAATGCCACTGTAACTTGTTGTAGAGTCTAAATTATTTACATAATGGGGACTAGATTTATTAGGGGTGATTAACCCAAGTTCATTAGTCGATCATAAGTTCATCTTTATGAGTACATAATACTACATTAGATGGTCCGAGGTTTTTATAACCAAAAGAAGTGCACTACCATAGTCATCAAGTTTATGGAGAATGCCATAACCACCTAATTTGGGGTCCCCATTCACCTAGTATATGATAATGGCCCCACCTCTGAATTCACACAATTTATATAATGGGCCTATGATAATGGGATCATGTTGAAGTTCTCATACAATCACTAACCATAAGGGAATGAATTAGATAAGTCCACCGATAAAAACCTGATCAACATTATCAATAAATCAATAAGAGAAAATCCCCAAGAATGGGACTTATTAATAAAATTTTCCCTGTGGGTAGACTGCATTAGGTATAAATAAACCCTAAAAATCTCTTATTTATTTCTAGTCTATGGATTAGAGCCAATCATGATGATCATTCTTAATTTTCCAACTTATAAGTTCATAAAGTAGTTTATTAAATCAGATGACAAGGTAAATTCTAGACTCTTAGACTTTATTAAATTAAAGGAAGTCTAAGATGAAGCTCTATTGAGTTTTAGAAAAAAATCAAGATATATTCAAAAGGTGGTTTGACAATAGGGAAAATTTTAAGACCTTTGAATCTCTAAGCTGGCCCTAATATGGAATGAGGCATATGAAAAGAAACTGTAACATTGAAAATTTGATCCCCTCTGAATTGGCTCATGCAAGATAGCTAAAATCCTAGGCTAGAACACCTTTTGTATTAAATATCTCAAGGGAAACAAGCTATAAATCCTAGTAAATAGGTAGTTCTTGAATCACTATTTCTTAGATGTCCCCTTAGATGTGATTTTCGAGTAGCCTGAGCTGGGGTGGTAATGTATATATTAGATATATTTTCTTTTGTCATGTCTTTGATTTTGTAGTGTGTTTATTTTTTATATGTGCTTTTATTTTTTTTGGTTCTTACTCTCTTTCTCCCTCTTTGATTTTTAATATTCCTCTAACACTAAAACCTTGTTAGTAACTACTTCAGGTGATGACCAGAGCTTATAAGGATCATTGAGAAGTAGGAAGACCCAGGTTGAAACCTTAAATATAAGTAATTAAGGGATATTAATGTGAAATTTTGACATCCTAGATCTAAGAGGCCAATGATTCTAATAGAAATAGGTGGATTTAAAACAACCTGCACACTAATAGGGCCACCGAGTTGCACTTAAATTAATTTCTCAAGAAGATACTAGATTATTCAAGGCTAATTAAATATTTATTATTTATTCATAAACTCCTCATTATCCATTCAGCCTTGGCTTGGTACCAAATCCTTGATGGAAAATAATAATAAATGATGACATTTTCATGGGAATCTTGTAAAATAATAAAGAAAGCATTCAAAATCTAAATTTTGATTCTACCTCGAAAGGGCTATACAAGAAATCTTCACTATGAGTTTTCTAGCATCACTGATAGTGGATCATAGACATGAATGGGACTAGAGGCATATCTATCAATGTAATATACATAGGTTTGATATAATATCAATTCCCCAACCATTTCCCTCCCCAAGACATCATGCTAATAAATCCATAGATGAATCTTGATAACCAGTCTAACCTCAATTAATTAAATCAAATCTGATAATGAAATGGAAAATGAAAAATAACTTCTTACACACATTAGTGTCCATCTTCAAGGTGGAAGATCAATATTCCACTTACCATTATGATAATTTAGTTCCTCATCTTTTCTATGGTCAATAAAGATCCCTCTTACAATCTCTGGGTTGAACATAGAAAGAAGAATAAATTGGTTAGGTTCTAAGTGCTTCTAATCACTTTCCCCAAAAATGTTACCATTTATTATGGCCAACATGTCATACTTTATTTTAAATTGGTGAGCCCTATAAAAATCTCATTAACCAAAGCTTCATGGTCTTTCATTTTATTCTCATCAGTAACACATGCTCAAATCCTTAAAATATACATCACTATGATTTCCCCAAGAAGTAACATCCTTGTTTTATTTTTAGGACTAAGAAGTGTCTATTATTTTTATGAAATCATGATGCTAACATTATAAGTTGGATATCACTAAAATTTCCTAGAATCTATTTCCCTTCCCAGAGTTACAAACCCATTTCCCTATTTAGAAAATAAAGATCTCCATAACTGACAAGTGAGTTTTAATGTATCATGTTCATTTTATTTTATTACTTATTAATTTTGTGAATTTCATTGAGCCTCACTAAATGGGAATGTGCCACATCACCATGAGTTAGAATGGTAGGCCTCAAATTTATCAAAGATGTTAGAGCCTAGGAGAGCCTAGTCAAATGAGAAGGTACCACATCACCATGTGTTAGAGTGGCCATTCCTCATGCCTATCAAAGGCTTTAGAGCATAGGAGATCCTAGTTGAATGAAATGGTGGAATATCATGAAGTGTGAGAGAAGATAATATTATACCTATTAGATATGTTAAATCTTGGAAGATCTTGACCTAATGGGAAGGTGCCACATAACCACAAGATAGAGTAGTTAGTCCCTAGTCCTATCAAATATTTTAGATCCTACGAGAGCTTGGTTGAATGAAAAGGTGCCACATAACTAAGTGTTAGAGTGATTAGTCCTCATACCTATTAGAGATGTCATAACCCAAGAGAGCCCAACCAAATGGGAAGGTGCCACATTACTAAGCATCAAAGTGGTTAGTCCCTAGACCTATTAGAGATATCATAGCCTAGGAGAGCTTAATTGAATGGGAATGAACCATGTCATCAAGTGCTAGAATATATGATCCCTAAACTTGTCAAATATGTCAGATCATGGTAGAGCCTAACCAAATGAGAAGGGGCCATGTTACCATGAGTAAAAAAAACTAGTCCAAAAAGATGTCATAGATGTCAGAGACTAGAAAACCCTGACCAAATGGGAAGTTACCACTTTACCCATTATGTAGATGAACTATCAGCCACCTACGGCCCTGATAAGGTTAGAATAAATTATAAATGAAACTAGAAAGCCAATCAAGATGTTTTACTTGACCCTACACAATACATCACCTGACTTAGGGAAATAACATGGAGTATAATTATGTGCATAACTATTGACCATTATTGTTAAGACTATTGAGAAAATGACACATGTCAAAAAGTAGGAGTTAGTTGAGAATCCTTTGAGAGATGTGACCATGTACCCACCATGAACTAGGTATTAATATAATGGGAAGCTGGGCCTAATTGGATAATTTTATAAACATCCAATTACCATATCTATATCCAGATAGTGGTAGAGGATCATGGGCTCCAAATTCAATTCTAGATTAAAAAATAAAGAGAGAAAATCCAACCACTAACTCAAATTTGAATTCATATCAAGTGAGATTCTAAATGCCATTAATATAAGGGGTTTGTGTGCACATATAAATCCTTAAGGAATCTCATTAATGGTTACCATTGCTACCTTGAAATAAATATCTAACTCCTTCCTTCTTAAATTCCATAGATCCCCTATAACCTATGACTTATATACTCAAATATTCCTAATTGCCCCTCCATCCTACTCTAATGGTTGCTTCATCCTCAAAACTAAAGGATAAACACGAATATAGGGACACCACATTCCTATCTAGCTTGCCTAAGTTCAAACATTACAATGATATATTTAAATTAATCAATCAAGTCCCCAAGGATTTAGGCTTAAATGATGATGAATAAGTAGAATATGAGGAGTCCCTCATGCCTTATAAGAAGTGTAGACTCCACATAACCACTA
Source organism: Torreya grandis (assembly GCA_037957365.1). Classification (NCBI taxonomy): domain Eukaryota; kingdom Viridiplantae; phylum Streptophyta; class Pinopsida; order Cupressales; family Taxaceae; genus Torreya; species Torreya grandis. The sequence continues at coordinate 2,973,633 of JARHVA010001351.1, read as the reverse complement.
CCAAACTAGATGTATTCCCTTGTACCAACCTACTAAGAAACAACCTACAAAATTCCATCCACATGCAAGACAGAGCCAATGACTAGGTATGCTCACCTAAATCTCAGAACTAGATTACTAATATATCTAGGAATGCCTTCAAGGCATGCTACTCCCTTATAGAATTAAATTTATCCTATGATGTAGAAGTAATAATATTTTAGATGGGGACCTACCAAATATATGATGTCCTCCACAACTGGGTTGAGAACAAAAATTCTAAGTGGTTTAACAAGGAGGATATTAATGCTTACATAATCTATACCTTCTAAGAGGAGGTCTGGATATGCATGATCATACTAAACTATATATTTTTTAGACAAGAATATCAATATGTCAATGATATATAGGTGCTTCTATTGCACATTATCTTTACATCCTCATGCATACCAAATATGGGAGGATTAATCAAATTAAATTTGGTCCATGCCATAGTAGATGCTTGACCTAGAGGAAAATATTGCATGATGAGATACCCACTAGATGCATTTTGTGGGACACTCTATTTCAATCCTTATGCATTTTTTGGGTGGGTTATTGAGAGATATATGATACATGTGGTATTTTAAAAATTCTACGACCACTAGTTACACCATCACAACTAGGAAATTTATGAGAGTTTTTATTTGGTGGTCTACTAAGCCATCAATGAGGCTCTAATGTTCTAGATCTCAAAGGTGATCAAGGATTAAATAATATTCATCAGAGACTAATAGATGTACAAGGATGATACTATAATTCATATTTTAGGTTTCATCAAAGACCCACTCTACCTACCATATTGCATTACTAATCGCTTATCCAAATAGTTTATTGCCTATCAACTAGTGGAAGGCATATTTGGGTTCTACATATAATGTTAGTAGAAGGCTTGATCACAAATCTTAATCACCATATGGTAGCATGTATAAAATACCTACCATTCCACTCAAAATATATCATCCAAGTGAAAGGTCCAGTAATGAGACCCTAATTGGGTAATCCAAGCTCATTTGGGATAGTACTGAACCTAACTCAACATTAACTATGATCATTAGCCTAAAGATGATGATGCACTTTACTTAAATTCCATAAATGACTAGGAGGTGCTATCCCAAATAGTATCCAAGAAGAGAAATAAGGGAAAGAAGGCTTAATTAGGCCCCTCTATACCTTTTCCAACTCCTACTCAATCTATGGGGGACCCAACTCCAACATCTCTAGCCATCTCCTAGATGATCCTAATAGGCATCCTATCACCTTATCCTCTTTGAGATCTATGTATAGCTCCACTTCCATAATAGCTCATACTCCTCATGATCTAGTTCCTAATCTTCATGATCTATATCATCCTCTACTTCATCTAGTTTCATTTCATGACTTGGATACTTTAACACCTCCTCTGACAACTCTATCAATTAGACCACAATGGAGATAGCCCTAGACTACATGATGCAAGGTAGCCAAGACATAACCTACTCAACCAATAGCACTTTAACCTCAAGATACATATATCCTAAGGTTTGATGTGGATGGAATATTTATAATGTGCCTATATTAAGGTTCCCAATAATCACCTATCCATGTTCTCCTTCTCACTCCTCCATCTCCCCATGTTTCCCTTCCACCCCTCATTCTCATTTATTTCCAACTCCTAATTATGATACCCACAAGTTTTAATCCACCCTTAAAAGTTTCCTAGGTGGTGCCTCCTTTATTTCCCATTTATCCCCCTCTATATTTCACCTAAGTACCTTTGGCCTCAATCCTTTTGAGCATCCTTACCTCCTTATTTCACTCTTCTCCCTCCATCTCATAACTTAGAGTCCTCCTAATGCCTCCTTTAGGTGTATCTTTGGAAACAAGCATGACTATAGACTTCAAGATCATACAATTTATAATAGGGACCCTCTCAATGTCCATTCTAGTTAGTTAAATTAATATTCTAGTAGCTCCAATTTTTCCACCACTGGCCCTTGTAGCTCTTGTTGTTTCAATTAGAACACCCATTATAATATTTGGAACTAACCCAAAAAAGAGGTCAAAGAAGAAATAGAAGATGAGACACACTTTGGATCTAGCTCAAAGGCCTTTTAATATAATTTAGCCTCTTTTATAGTCATCTATAGCTCCTCTAAAGCTAACAATAATATCTCAACTTATAGATCCTCGGTCCCCTTTGTCCATCACCTAGGGCACCAAGGGACTAGCCATCAACTGACCCATCTCTTCCTTACTCTTTAACAACCCATTCTTAGGGGTAGTTATACCTCAAGTGAGCCTAAATCAAGAATATTTGTAGGCATAAATGTTCCCTTAGACCTCCCATTTCATACTTCCTTATTTCATTCCCATACCCCCTTCATCTCCTCTACTTTCCTCATTTACTCATTCCACTTTCTCCATCTCCCCTCCACTCCATCCTACACCATTCATTATACTTTAAACCATACCTCATAAAACATCTACAACCTATGGGATGGTCCCAAGGTCATAATAATTATAGATGACTATCTAGGGTGACCCAAACATGTAGTGGAGTTTTAATAATACTTTAAGAGTATGAAGAAAACACTCACATAGATATTTATATAGGAGGGGAACTTGGTGATATGGCATACCCACCAAGATATATTATCTTTTACCAAGGTGAGGACTTACACCATAGAGGAGAGGATGGATAAGGAACCATTGTATATCATCTAAGCTACCCATGATATGTCTAGGAATATACTTGAGGAGATGTAGAGTTAAGTCCAAAATCTAAAATCCCAAGTAAAGAGCACTTTTCCAATCAGGCTAATAAGGTAGGTAAAAGACACACTCTTCCTATTTTTCTCAATCCTTGGTAAATTAGTGGAGACTTTGGATGAGACCATAATAATTATCTATTAGAATAAGTACTACATAGTGAGGAATATAAATATCTATTGGAAAGGCCATACGCTATAGGTGGTGGTCAATAAAGGAATGTTCCTGGAGCTTAAACTTATGCCAACCTTAGATTTGGGGTTGTACCAAATATATGCCAAGAACATGTTAACTACAATGGAGGGGTGTTTTTTTGGATATTTTTAAATGATGTATCCAAGGTTACCAAGGATTTTGATTAGGTGTGATGTGTGCTAGAATGACAATGCAAAGTGTGATTCAATGAGCTTCAATGTTCCTGTATGGTCCTTCATTGTTTGAATTAGTGAGGTAATTGATGGATCATATTTATGATATGAAAATGTTTTAGAGACCCTATGGGGTGTTATGATTTATTTTAGTGATTATTTAAGTGAAATTAATTCATCAAAGTATTCATATGAGTGTTTAGATTCAAGTAGTCATCTTGGCAGACAAGGCTGACTAAGTAGTTTGATGATGTCATATTTCACATGTGTGAAGGTTTCAAGAGTAATTTGATACATGGATGGATTAAAATATGAGAGGTGATGATGTGATTAAAATATTAGGTTTTTACATTGATTTTAGTAAAAATTATATTAGTGAAACTTTGGCCTCTCAAGTAGAGTTCACTAAGTTTCTATACTTAGCCAAATTTGCAAGAGGAGATTTAACAGTGAGCATTCAAAATATCTAATGATGAGTGTTTAAAAGATATAATGGTGAGAATTAAAAATATATAATGTCAAGTATCTAATATTATAGATTAATATCCAATGGTGAGCATATGTTTGTATAGATTGTGATCCAACGACACACGTGAAGTCAATATGTCAAAGGTTCCTGAGATTGCACGTGTTAGTGACATATGTCTCAATCATGATGATTTGATAGAAGATAAATAGAATGAAAGTGTTTGTGTATATGTATATTTATGGTGTTTTTATATTCAAATATTCAATGGTTAAAATGCATGTGGGACTGCCAAGTGGTGCAAGAGCGAGGATTGACAACAATGTGCTTAAAAGGAATGTGAAGGTGCCAAGTGTCCTAATCATGAAAGCAAATGTCAATAATCAATGGTAATAATTAAATATTTAAATTTAGGAATATCAAAATGATATTGATGGATAATTATAAAGTTTATATGGGACACAAGATGAATAAACGTGTCTATAATGTTGGCATTACATAGTGATCGGTGGCATTTAAATTAGTAAAGGGAAAAACTAGTCTGTAGTATTTGGCTAATATATTTTGATCTAGAATGAATTTATTGATGGTGTGAAAATAAAGTTTAAGAATAATTCAAGATGAATCTATAAAATTTTATTAAAATGTTTTAATGTTTGTAAATTTGTAGATATTGAGATTCAAAGTTGACTATTTGTTTATCCATGGTGTTACTATGTATAAGACTATTGTTTGAGTAAATTGTGCTTTAGCATAATAGTGTTTTGGTCGATGTATTGATTTTAATGTCTTATAGGTCATATATTGATCCAAAACTTATAATTTTTTATTGATATATATTTCAAGAACTAAAAAATAACATAGTAACTATACATTCTCTGAGAAGTGATGTTTTATTACTCAAGATCGTAATACAACTATATGCTTATCTCTGGGAAGAGATGTCTGATTTCCATTTCAGGTTACATATTAATTTATACATATTTTGAAAGTAGGAGGAGAATTTTTAAGGTCACCAATCTTGAGGAATATTAATTGGTTTGACTTCCATGATTTAAAATAATACAAAATTTAAGGAATTACTATTTTTAGAAACTTACTATTTTTAGATTGCACTACTAAAATTGAAATTTAAGGCACTTACATTGAGCTATATGGGGTTAAAAACCATTAATAAAATATCCATGCCATTTTATCATGTTCTTACATTGAGCTATATGGGGTTAAAAACCATTAATAAAATATCCATGCCATTTTATCATGTTCTCTTCATTCTTATCTTTCCAATGGTTTAAATGGTGAGTCAATTGGAGCTATGGTGCAAAAGTTATGGCTTCTAAATGTTTTTTCATCAATTGGGGTAGAACCGTCACCCAAATTATCACCTAAATTATTTCCCAAATCATATAGAGTGGACCCATGTATTTTAAAATTATATTGTGTTATTTTTTTACTCGATGAAGTGTTAAAGGGTTAATAGGTCTCTGTGAGACCTATAAGGGCTACTAAGGCATAATTTAAAGGTGTAGGTACTTAAGTGTGACCCATGGATGTTATGGCCAACCTGTGATAATGAATTTGAGATATATATTGGCATGATATAGGTTTCAAGGGTTAAGCAAATTATTATGGATAACCTTGTTATTCCTAAAATATATCACTCATTTTTGGAACAACATATGAACTATTTTGGTCGTGCAGGCCAAAATTATCTCTTCCCTTCTCAAAAAATTATTTTGAGCATTCAAATTATTCATTATTCAAGCTTTTTCAGTTAAGGGACTAGCAAGTTAAATAGGTTCAATCTCTTCAATAGGTGAGTTCTCACAAAGGAACAAGTTCCCAACACTTAGGCAATCTCAATATTGGTTCAATGCCTTGGTTCAACCAAAAATGTTCATCAGCAAGCTTCAAAAGAAGGATTGAACCATTGAACCATTAAACCATTGAACCCCACTTCCAAAAAAGGTTCAACGGTTCAATGAGTTAAAAGGTTCAATGATGTTAGTAAGCTTAAAGAAGTTAAGTGCTTCAGCAGAAGTTCAAAGTTCAACTGCTCCAAAAAGTTCAACGGCTTCAAAAGACTTAGAAGAAAAGAAGGCTTCAAAGAACAAAGGAATGAAACCTTGAACCATTGAACCTTGAACCAAAATGGTTCAATGGGTTCAACAGGTTCAATGTGTTTGAAGAGATCAAAAGACTTAGAAGAAAAGAAGTCTTCAAATACAAGATTGAACCATTGAACCAAAGTTGGTTTAATTAGTCGGTTCAATTAATCGGTTCAAAGGACTGCCCCAAAGCTAAAAGAACAAGTGCCCTTGCAGAGGGAACTGAACTAAAGGTAGGTGCCCTTGCGGATGGTAGGGAACATTGGATCAAAGATCAAAGAGAAGGCCGAAAGAGTAAGTTTTCCTTCAGACTTTTTGTCTGAAGAAATTACCAAACAAAGGAAAATGAAAATATTTTGGATAAATTGTCTGAAGGAATTCCTTTAGACATTTTACCTGAAGGAATAATCAAGAGCCTGATGGAAAAGTAGCCAAGGCAAGGAAATATTTAATTTAGACAAAATGTCCAAAGGAATTCCTTTAGACATTTTGTCTGAAGGAATTGAAGAAGTAGACAACCTAAAGGATTTGAAGATAAAAAGGCCACTCAAAGAATCTCGAAGGGCAGGTACCCTTGCGAGGGGCTCTTAGCACCAAGAAAATGGACCTTTCTCAAAGACTCGAAGGGACACCTTCCCTTTGGGGTGTTCCAAAGACAAAAATCCATAGGAATTTCAAAGCTTCAAAGAGACTTAGAAAAATAAAGGAAGCAATGGAACAAAGAATGAACCAATGAACCAATTGAACCTTGAACCAAAAGAGTTCAAAGTTCAATGGTTTATAGGTTCAATGGTTCAAAGAAAGATCCAAGCAAAGGAAGGAAATAGATGATTCCAGAGACTAGTTTAAAGGGATGATTAGACCAAAGAGCAAGGAAATGATTGAACTAGGGAAGCAATTAAACCAACGAACTAATAAAGACCACCTGAATCGTTGAACTGTTGAACCAATAAACTTTCAAAGGTTCAAAGGTTCATGTTTCAATATGGTTCAAACAACCAACAACCTTTGACGTCCCAGTGGACATCAAATTTAAGGTAATGGAATATCCATTAATTTTCAAATATAACACATAACTTGAAGGATGAACCAAGTGACCAACTAAAGAAGATAGCCCAAGAGCTCCAATTGTAACAAGATCAAAGAGAAGGCTACAGAAGATATTGAAATATCTACGAGGGAGTTATTTTTAGTAAGTGAAATTCTCCTCCAAGTAGACTTTTAAGCACACCAATAAAGGATGTGTCCTATTTTTCTCCATGAAGTAAAGGCAAAGTGGAAAACTACGTAAATAAGAAGGAAAGGACTAGATGACCTATACTTTGGAGGAGACATATGAGATGAATTGGCACACCACAGTTAAGGCCAATGCACTGTTCCAAGCATGACCCCTTAATAGAACTAAAATTTCATTCAAGGCATTGAATGCACCATGGGCCATTCCATGGAAAAAAGTGCCAAGCCTTTCTTGTCTACCATATATTGTAATCTCTTGTTTTATGCAGGGGAGATCTCTCGGTTATAGAAGAAAAACTCTACCCAATTTGAAAGGCAATTACTGAGACTTTGAGCTCAGATTGTTGATCATATTAATTTATCTTAATGAGAAAATAAGTTACTTTTAGACTTTGTGCTATTACAGCTTGTGTTGTTTTAGGAAATTGTTATTATGTCCATTTCCTAGGAGCATTCTTGTTTATTTAATTTAACAAGTAGAGCTAGTGGAAGTAATTAGGAAGGTGTCCTAAAGTCAATTATGGAAAGACTTTGTGTTGTCATAATTGTTTTTAGTGTGTGTTTTTAGTTTCTTTCTATGTGAAGGATCTTGGGATGACTTTGTGCCCCCATTATCCTTTGTTTTTCACTCTTTGGGCAGTTGAGGTGGAGACTTTGTGTTACACCTCATTCTGTTGGTTATTGTGCCCTTGTTACCTATTAGTTACCCACCAAAAAGAACTCATGTGCCCTGCTATAAGACCACTTTTGAAAGAAGAGGAGTGCTTTTAGTATTATCACCAGGATTTCTCCTTTTTCTGTGAATATCATCTCTGAAAAAAGAGAGATGGATGGTGTAGTCCTACCCCTGAGTGTTATTTTCTACTTATATATATAGTATATAGCTCCTCATATTTATAGGGAACCTCCCCTTGATGAGAGGAGAGATTTGTCCACCTCTGATGTGGTAAGCCTACACATTTGGCTGACCAATCTTCCTAAGTTGTGGTTGAAGAGACCTATTTTTCTCATCAATTAGCTAGTGACAAAATATTCACCCAACAGTTTTTTGGTGACTCTGCTGGGGAAAGAGCACGTAGTTTGAAGCCTCAAGCTTCAAGCTAAAGTAGGGTTAGTTCTTTCCCATTTTTATTCTATAATCTGGTAACTCCACACTATACTAAAAGATAGAGATCCCAAGGTGTTGTTGACCCTATCTTTGATTTGGTTCAATAGGGAAATTTTGACTTGTTCCCTCCCCAACTTCAAGTTCAATGATCTAGGAGTGTTTCTCCTACCCGTACCAGGTCACCAACACAAGGTAGAGCTTCCTTTTATACTATTAGTAGAGCTTTGCCTATACATAATCCACCCATATTTTTTATCCCCACTATCCATAATCAAATCATGGTAACTCAAGGCCCCTGGGGTAACTCTTTTGGTCCACTCAATCTTACTCCACCTCTACATGAGCTACCATGTAGTTCAAGGAATAATTTCCCCAAATTATTTGGTGATGGGAGAGTTCATCTCGATGAACATATTACTATCTTTAGCATAGCCTATGGTGTGATAGGCATGGAGTATGAGGACAGAGTAGTCATGTTGTTTGTGGAAACACTATAAGGCGCTATTGCAGACTAGTTCTACCATCTACAAGCTAGGTCAGTGACTAATTGGGATGCTCTTAAAACTAAATTTAAAGCCAAGTTTAAGCCTGTAAAAGATGCACATGCCATATTGGCCCAGCTCACACAGATGAAGAATGAACCTCATGAACCTATGAGGGAATTCATTGCCAAGTTTGACAAGCTGAGGAACTAGATTCTTACAATTGTTTAATGAACACTTGAGAACCTTAAATGCTTCTTCATCAACTCACAACTGCTTGAAATGAGTTTTCTGCTAAGACAAGCGGGCCACATAGACCTTACTACTACTCAAGATTTGGCTACTGAGGTAGAAGATGACCTTATCTTGGCTAGAAAGATAAGGAGAGATCCTAACAGAGGTAAATCCTCTTCATCTTCTGAATACTCACCTACAGCCACCACTGATCTAATGGTGCAGATGTTGGTAAAGAAATTGCTAGCTCTTAGAAAGCAAATGGTGCAAGGGATGTTATATACTCCATACAGAGATATACCAAGGAAGGCATTCCCCAATCAATCATACCAAGGCCATGCTGCTAAGAATCAAGGGTAGCCAAATCGTCTTCCTCCCCCTCAAGGGAAATTGGCCATTCAAGCAACTCTAACCAATTTAGTAGTTAGATATCTTGAAGAAGAATCAGATTTCTCCTTCCATCCTGAGTTGAACCTAGAAGATGATGCTAATCTCTGCATAGAGGGAGAAGAAGAATTAATCAATGACTCTAACATTGGTTTCCTGAATTACCAGGATAAACCCAAAAGTGAAGGTAAAATAGTTGAGGGAACTTACACTGTATTCACCCAGTCTAAGAAATAGTCATCCCAATAAGCTGATAAGGAAAAACTAGAGGAGCAACCTTAACCAACAATTTCAATTGCTAAGTGGGGAGCCACTTTGCCTTTCTAGCCAAAGGACCCAGTGATTTCAAGAAAGGTAAGTACATCAAACATCCCTACACCTTCTACTTCAAATTCATAGATCAGTTTTCCCCCTCCCAAAAACTAAAAGGATGAACTCCCATCCTCTATTCCTAATTCATTTTAGACATTTGACATAATTGAACATATACAAAAAATCAAAATTCAAATGTCTAAATTTGAATTCTTGCAATGTAACCCTAAGCAGTTAGATAAGTTGGTTTAATGTGCAAAGAACCAAGCCATCCCTGTAGGACAAATAATTCCAAAGGTAACTCATGATCCCCCTGAGAACATATCCACTAAGAATAACCTTGTCATTACTCCTATTGCTCTCGAGAGGACTGAACCATTTTATGTCTCCCTGATGATAAATGGATGCCAACTAAATAATTGCATCATAGATTCTAGTGCATTTGACAATGTCATGTCTGCCAAAGTGGTGGAATCCATTGGTCTCACACTAACCAAGACATTTGGGAGATGTTTCTCCATGGAGAACAAACAAGTGCCATTGCTAGGAAAAATCAAGGATGCCCAATTTGCATTTACAACATTCCCAGACAAGAGAGTCAAGATGACTGTCCTAGTGGCTGATGTCCCAGCATCATACGCCATCCTTCTTGGGTGAAATTTTTGCAAGGATGTTGGTGGTGAATTAAGAATGGACCTATCTGAGGTGAGGATCCTAGTCAAAGGCATTACGAAGAGATTTCTCCCTAAGAAGGAAGCAAAATATGTGGTCACTCAAACATCAACGCCTAAAGCTCAAATTCTATTTGAGTCTTTAGGCATGGGTAATTAATTTTTATCTACGAAGGAAGTCCGTGAGGCATCTAATGAAATTCTTGAATTTGTCAACTTGAAAATTGGTTTAGATGGAATAGTAAAAGGATTGGTGGATTGCAGTACAAGTGTAGAAGAATTTCTCCCTCCAAATGAAGAAAAATCTAAGGAAAAATTAGTGTCTAATGAAGTATAGATTCTAGAATTCAATGGCAACTACTCCTCTACCAGTTTAGGAGCTAGGATTGTGTTGATATATCCCTAAGGAGATATTTTTCTTTCTTCATACAACTTGCAGTTTAACAATGCCAACAACACAGCTGAGTACAAATCTCTATTACTTAGATTGAAGGCTACTTGAGACAAAGGCATCAAAATCCTTCATGTTAAAGGAGATGCTGAACTGGTGGTTTATCAAGTAAGGAACTTGTATCAAACCAAAAATGAGAGATTGGGCCACTAACACAATCTAGCATAGGATTAAATTGAAAGCTTTAACGCTTTCAGCATCTTTGCCATACGCAGGGAATTCAATGACCAAACTGATGCACTAGCTATTTCAACAACTCTCTTGGTTCCTCACCCTAATTTTCAAGGAGATAAGTACACTATTGAACTAGTCTTTTGACCAAGTGTGCCTGACAATGCCAATCATTGGCAAGTGTTCAATGGTGACAACTAAATCATTACCTTCTTGGAGAAAAAAGATAGCTTTGAATAGCTTCATTTCAAAGGTAGTGAGCCTCAGAAGCTTGAACCAACCCTTGAATCAAGCATAGATGTAGGTGTAGAATTCCTACAACTTAAAATAAATAAAATCCCAAAAGGCCTAGTTTCCCTTGAGAAGATTTTTGACAAACATGATAGGTTCATCAAATAGCAGCAAATAGATTCAGGCTCCTCCCAGGAGTTTGATCAAATAAATTTAGGTACCAAGGAAAATCCCAAGATGGTGAACATTGGGAAGTGTTGTACTCAAGAAGAAAAGTTCAAGTTCACTACTCTACTCAGCCAGTACATGGATGTCCTAGCATACTCTTATGATGATCTAAAGTCACTCACACCTAAAGAAATATACCATGAGATTACTCTCAAGAGTGATTTGGTACCTTACAAGCAAAAATCTAGGTAGTACAATCTGAAGATATCAAGTACTATTCTGTCTAAAATACAAAAATGTTGAATGCTAAGATAATTTTTCAAATCCATCACTCCACATGGATTGCCAACATAGTACCTGTGAGGAAGAAGAATGGCAAAATTCACCTCTGTGTGGAATTCAAAAATTTAGATTAGTCATCCTTAAAGGATAACTATCCTCTACCCATTATGGATCAAGTCCTTCAAATAGTGACTAGTTTAGAAATTTTATCAATATTAGATGGCTTCTTAGGGTACAATAAAGTTGAAGTTGGTGAAATAGACTAGCATAAGACTACCTTCACCACACCTTAGGGCACCTTTGCCTATCGAAGAATGTTATTTGGCTTAATAAATCTTGGCACCACTTTTCAAAGAGTAATGGACCTTGATTTTAAAGATGAAATGGGTAAGTTCATTATAGTGTACTTGGATGATCTAACAGTCTTTTCCAAGCATCATCCTGATCATGTGAACCATTTGCAACAAGTGCTAGAATGCTACCGCTAGAATGACATTTCTCTAAATCCTAAGAAGTTTATTTTTGGAGTAACAAAAGGGAAACTTCTCAAGCACATTATATCTTGAGAAGGCATAAAGATTGACTCAGACAGAGTCAAGTCCATCCAAGAACTTACTCTACCCACAAGTAAGATTGCAGTTCACTCTTTCTTTGGAAAGGTTAATTTTTTATGAAGGTTCATCTCCTAGTTCACTGAGAAGACTCACCACATTATGAACATGATGAAGGGCAAAGCCAATTTTTGATGGACTACAAAAGGCAAGTCAGCATTTGAAGACATTAAGATATCTATTGCCCACACCCCAATTCTAGTTTGTTCAGATTATAGCAAGGATTTCATAGTGTATATTTATGCTTCTTATCACACACTTTCAGCAATTATGGTTCAACAGAACCAATAAGGTGTGTAATATCCCATTTCTTTCATAAGTAGTCCTCTCAAAGCTCATGACCTAAAGTATTCAAACATGGAGAATCATTCTTATGTAGTGGTAAAGGTAGTGAAGCATTTCTACTTTTACATCCTAAATTCACACACTACTACCCTAGTTTTTGACACCACAGTCAAATCCATATTAACTCAGTAGGAGTTTTAAACTAAAAGAGGGAATTGGATTGATAAGATCTAGAGGTTTGATCTAGTCATCAAACTAATGAAGCTGGTGTAGGGAAGGGGCCTGTACCAATTGATTGTTGACAATAGACTAGAAGAAATAGAGCATGATGAAATAAGAGTGGAAGACATGCCAATAGTCCTCTTTATCTCCACCATGAATGAGTGGTATTCAAATATTGCTCATTTCCTTACTTATGGTGAGTATCTTGCCCACTTATATCATAAATAAAGGAGGAATATCAAGTTGAAAGCTACCAATTTTGTCCTCTGAGATAATGGCCTATATAAGAGGAACCTTGATGGAGTGTTCCTTCGCTGCATGGATAAAGAGCAACAAAACCAACTTTTGAAGTCCTTTCATAATCTAGCTTATGGAGGACATTTTTCTTCTCCTACCCATAAGATTCTATGATCTAGGTATTACTGGCCTACTCTATTTCAAGATGCATACAAATGGGTATAAAAATGTGAACTATGCCAATAGTTCATTGGAAGACCCAAATTAGCTGCTCTACCTATTAAGCCAGTGGTGATAGAAGAGCCATTTCAGCAATGGGGAATCAATTTTATTAGTGTTGTAAACCCATCTTCAAGTGTTGGACATGATTATGTCCTCACAACCATAGATTACTTCACCAAGTGGGTGGAAGCTATTCCAGCCAAGCATGCTACTTCAAAATTAGTGTGCAATTTCCTCAAGGAGAACATCATTTCCAAGTGTGGGGTCCCAACCAAGATTGTCATAGACAACGTAGCTTGCTTCTCTTCCTAAGAGATTACTCAGTTCTATTTTTACAATGGGATTACCCTCTCTTACTCTTTTGATTATTTTCCATGAGGGAATGGCCAAGCTGAGTCAAGCAACAAGAACCTGGTGACTATCATCAAGACGTTGGTAGATGACAACCAATGAACAGGGCATAATGTATTGGTTGATGCTTTATGGGTAGATAGAATTACACCCAAGAGGGAAATTGGTATGTCACCTTTCCAACTTCTTTATGGTCTCAATGCTGAGATACCAATCACCCTGGAATTGCCAGCATTGAAATTAGCTAAGGTAGTGAAAGATCAGACATATGAAAGCTCCATTAATAAGAGGATCATGTGCTTGACTAAGTTGAATGAGTAGTGAACTATGGTGGTGGACTGAATTGCTACGCATCAAAGTTTAGTGAAGAAGGCCTTCGACTCAAAAGCAAAAAACCATTATTTCTAGATTGGAGATCAAGTCCTGTTGTGGGACAAGAGAAGAAAACCAAAGGGAATGCATGGGAATTTTGATTCCCTTTAGAGAGGCCCATTTACTATCCATCAGCTCAATGGTGAAAATAGTTTCCTATTGAAGTATCAAGATGGCACACCCTTTTCTCTACCTCCCAATGCGCAGCATCTGAAGCAATTCAATTCTTGAAGTATCAGATAAGATCATCTGTTCATATGTATATTTGTATAGTCTTTAGTTCTATTTTGTACTTTTCATTTTATTTTTGGCACCTTTCTTTTTTGGGTAGAATGACTCTATAGCCCAATGGCATACTTAAAGGTACTGGAGATTTTGGTTTCTACTCCCCTCAGTTGTTCCAAGTTTTCAACTGAAAGAATTTCCCCAACTGGAGCTAGCTATTTTTTCCAAAATCTGTCACTCATTTTTGGGACAACATATGAACTATTTTGGTCCTACAAGCCAAAATTATCTCTTCCCTTCTCAAAAAATTGTTCTCAGCATTCAAATTCTTCATTATTCAAGAATTTTTAGTTAAGGGACTAGCAGGTTCAACAGGGTTAATGGCTTCAACAGGCGAGTTCTCACAAAGGAACAAGTTCCCAACACTTAGGCAATTTCAAGATTGGTTCAATGCCTCAGTTCAACCAAAAATGTTCATCATCAAGCTTCAAAGGAAGGATTGAACCATTAAACCATTGAACCCCACTTCCAAAAAAGGTTCAATGGTTTAACAGGTTCAAAGGTTTAATGACATCAGCAAGCTTAAAGAAGTTAAGCACTTTGGCAGAAGTTCAAAGTTTAACCACTCCAAAAATTTCAACAGATTCAAAAGACGTAGAAGAAAAGAAGGCTTCAAAGAATAAAGGAATGAACCATTGAACCATTGAACCTTGAACCAAAATGGTTCAATGGGTTTGAATAGATTAAAAATACTTAGAAGAAAAGAATCTTCAAATGCAAGATTAAACCATTGAACTGTTAAACCAAAGTTGGTTCAATCGGTCGGTTCAATTAGTTGGTTCAAAATACTACCCCAAAGCTGAAAGAACAAGTTCTCTTGTAGAGGTTAGTGAACTAAAGGAAGGTGCCCTTACAGAGGGTAGGGAACATTGGTTCAAAGATCAAAGAGAAGGCTGAAAGAATAAGTTTTCCTTCAAACTTTTTGTCTGAAGAAATTACCAAACAAAGGCAAAGGCAAATCCTTTGGAAAAATTGTTTGAAGGAATTCCTTCAAACATTTTTCTCAAAGGAATAATCAAAAGCCTAGTGGAAAAGTGGCCAAGGCAAGGAAATATTTCTTTTAGACAAAATGTCTAAAGGAATTACTTTGGACATTTTGTCCAAAGGAATTGAAGAAGTAGATAGCCCGAAGGATTTGAAGGAAAAAAGGCTACTTGAAGAATCTCGAAGGGTAGGTACCCTTGTGGGGGGCTCTCGGCACCAAGGAAATGGACCTTTCTCAAAGACTTGAAGGGACACCTTCCCTTCGGGGTGTTCCAAAGACAAAAAGCTGAAGGAATTTCAAGGCTTCAAAGAGACATAGAAAAATAAAGGAAGTAATGGAACAAAGAATGAACCAATGAATTGATTGAACCTTAAACTAAAAGATTTCAAAGTTCAATCATTTACAGGTTCAACAGTTCAAAGAAAGCTCCAAGCAAAGGAAGGAAATGGATGATTCTAGAGACTAGTTCAAAGGGATGGTTTAACCAAAGAGCAAGGAAACAATTGAACCATAGAAGTTATTGAACCAAGGAACTGATAAAGACTACCTGAATCATTAAACTAATGAACTTTCAAAGGTTCAAAGGTTCATGGTTCAATATGGTTCAAACAACAAGCAACCTTTGACATCCCCATGGATGTCAAATTTAAGCTAATGGAATATCTATTAATTTTCAAATATAGCAAGGAACTTGAAGGATGAACCAAGCGATCAGCTAAAGAAGATAGTTTGAGAGCTCCAATTGTAACAAGATCAAAGAGAAGGATACATAAGATATTGAAATATCTACAAAGGAGTTATTTTCAGTAGGTGAAACAGTCCACCAAGTAGACTTCTGAGCACACCAAATCAAGGATGTGGCCTATTTTTCTCCATGAAGTAAAGGCAAAGTAGATAGCTGCATAAATAAGAAGAAAAAGACTAGACAACTTATACTTTGGAGAAGACATATTAGATGAATTGGCACACCATAGTTAAGGCCGATGCACTATTCCATGTATGGCCCCTTGATAGAATTGAAATTGCATTTAAGGCATTGAATGCAGCATGGGCCATTCCATGGAACAAAGTGCCAAGCCTTTCTTAGCTACCATTTATTGTAATCTCTTATTTTATGCAAGGGAGATCTCTTGATTATAGAAGAAAAACTTTGCCCAATTTGAAAGGTGATTACTGAGACTTTGAGCTCAGATTGTTGATCATATTACTTTATCTAAATGAGAAAAGAAGTTACTTTTAGACTTTGTGCTATTATAGCTTGTGTTGTTTTAGGAAATTGTTATTATGTCCATTTCCTAGGAGCATTCTTGTTTATTTAATTTAACAAGAACTAGTGGAAGTAATCAGGAAGGTGTCCTAAAGCCAATTGTGGAAAGACTTTATGTTGTCATAATTATTTTCAGTGTGTGTTTTTAGTTTCTTTTTGTGTGAAGGATCTTGGGATGACTTTGTGCCCCCATTATCCTTTGTTTTTCACTCTTTGGGCAGTTGAGGTGGAGACTTTGTGTTACACCTCATTTTACTAGTTACTGCACCCTTGTTACCTATTGGTTACCCACCAGAAAGAACTCATGCACCCTGTTGTAAGACCACTTTTGAAAGAAGAGGAGTGCCTTTAGTATTATCAGCAAGATTTCTCCTTTGTCTGTGAACATCATCTCTAAAAAAAGAGAGATGGATGGTGTAGTCCTACCCCTGAGTGTTATTTTCTACTTATATATATATATATATATATATATATATATATATATATATATATATATATATCTCCTCATATTTATAGGGAACCTCCCCTTGATGAGAGGAGAGATTTGTCCACCTCTGATGTGGTAAGCCTACACATTTGGCTGACCAATCTCCCTAAGCAATGGTTGAAGAGACCTATTTTTCTCATCAATTAGCTGGTGACAAAATATTCACCCAATAAACCTATAAGTTGATATTCATGAAGACTCTATAAAGAGTGAAAGCTAAGGTAATTGTTTAGAGACTTGATGAGGAAATGTCAAGAGAATAAAAGATAGAAGCAAAGGAAAGATATTAGAGGGAGTGTGCATAGTAGATGTATTGCAAAATAGATTAGGTTGATGATATTTTTGAATTCATAATAGTGATCATGCAGATCGATAGATTGAGTATGAGATAATATGTCTAGAGTGAACCAAAAGGGTGCTTGGATGCATTGCTTGTATGAGCAAGTTTGAGTATGTATAAAGAGTTGAAAGAGAGGTTTTATACATTATTTCTCTATTATATTTAAATGAAATCATAGTTCTAGAGTTTTTGATTTCATAGGTTTTATGTGGGTTCTCAACATCTAGAACAAGTTGGTACTTGTTCATACTCAGGGGTGGGTGCTCCTTGTGAAGTGGGTGCTTTACTAAAAGGTCTCATGTTTGTGATCATCTTATGGGATAAGTAGTATATGTGTTTTTAGGATTGAGAGTGGGTTTTATTCCCCATGAGGGTTTCCTACAAAATTATTGTGTTGTGTGATTGATCTTGCATTATCTTTCTTATTCTTTATTATGAATAACTTGTATGATTTATGAATACTTGTGGTCATTAATTAAAATATATAAAGGATTATAATTGGAGTTTTAAATTTCTTGCATCAGTGATTCACCCCCCCCCTTCTTTGTGATTTTACCTCCAATAATTGTTATCAAAGTAGGACCTTCATGGTGAGCTTAACCCCTTGAAGGTGATCAAAGGTACAATATGAAAAGTCAATGAAAGCATGGTTTATATAAAAATCAAGCACCATTATTCAATGGGTCAAATTATGCTTTATAGAGTGTAAGGATTAAGACATACATCATGTCTCTCGGGTTTAATACTTGGAAATCTATCATGGTTGGTTATACTAGATTATCTACTCCTCCAACTAGTGCTACTGATAAGAAGTTGAGTTAGAATAATTCTAAAGTTATGAATCCTATTATTTGTGTTCTATTTGAGGCTGAGTTCACCAAAGTAATCCATTTCAATTCTAACAAGGAAATTTAGGACAAATTATAGACTATCTATAAAGGAGAATCAAAGATAAAATTGGATAAATTATGGACCTATCAAAGGCAATTTTAAGGTCTCAAAATGAAGGAATAAAGTACTATGGCATCTTATCTTATAAGGTTTGATGAGGTAATAAACATGATCAATGGTCTTCAAGTGGTGATTGATGAAGCTACTATAGTACATAAGTTATTGATTACTCTTACACTCAACTTTGATTCAAAAGTTTATGTTATAGAAGAAAGTCATGATCTCACTGAGTTGAAGATGGATGAACTACATGGCATCCTTACTTACTATGATATGAGGGTTAATGATGACATACCTCCTAATAAGGAAGTAACCTTCAAGGTGATCAAGGAGACAAAAGATAAGAAGAACAAGTTAAGTCTTAAATATTTTGATCTTAGTGAAGATCAACTTGAAGCCATGATTTAAAAAATATTGAATGTAAGATCATATAAGTATGAAGTAAAATTCCTTCTAAATGTTTTCCATGTGGTAAAGTTGGTCACTTTGAAGCTAAATGTCCAGACAAGTTTGAACTCAAAGAAGCTTGTAAGGAATCACTTGAGGATGAACACAAGAAATATGATGGTCCTAAAAAGTAATGAAAGTTATTAAGTAATAAAAATGTAAATAATGAATCATACAAAGGTATTAAGAGCCTTTAAAATGAATAAGATAGTAACTCATCTATATAAGAAGAAGTAAACACATATGACAGTGATGATTCTTTTCATAATGAGGATAAGGAGACATTATTCATGGATTTTATTGATGATGAAGGTGAATGATATTTAAGTAAAAATTTATTTGGTAGAGATAGTTTAGAGGAAGAATATGAGAAATTCACTCTTGAAGATAAATATCTAGATACTATGGAAGAAATGAAGATACTACAAAGAAAGAACATAAACAAAGATTTCTCGATAAAATATTATGAGGAGAAAATTAGAGTTTTTGAAGGAAGGTTGAGTAATGAAGTCAAAGATCATGATGAGATCACACACTATCTTTAAACTTAGGTTTTTACTCTTAATTAAGAATTAAAGAGTAAGTATGAAAAGTGTAACATGTATCAATCAGAGATAAAGTCTTTGTAGATGAAACTAAATCAAGCTATGAGCAAAGATAATATTGATGATTTAGATAATAAGGATGAGTTGATGGATTTTATTGAAGATATGAAGATTGAAAAGAAAAATAACAAGAATATGATGTCACAAATAAAGGACTATGAAGAGAGATCTAGTGCATTTGAAGTAATAATGAATGATGACAATAGGGAACATGAAGATATTATGAAGCATCTTAATAGTTAAATATAAACTATGTCTACAAGACTAAAAACAAAAGAAGATAAGTGATTATGGTATGTGATTGAAATTGAGTCATTAAAATATGATTTAAATAAGACATCTTGTAAGGTTAAGTCATTTGTGAAGTATGAAATGAGCTCAAATGATCATGACAATATTCTGAGTAGTCAAAATCATGATAGTGATAGATCTAGTTTGAGATACAAAGTAGAAAAAAACATGTAACTCAAAAAAATATGAATTATTTGAATATAAATAATAAATAAATGAATTAAGGTAATGATATAATTAATAAAAATTATATTAGACAACTAGATGCTATGAGGTATGCAAATTTCAATGGTCATTATTACTCTTGCAATTAGTTTGGTCATAGATCAAAAGATTGTAAAATATCCTTAAGGAATTAATTTTCATGGAATTATGAGAAATATAATGGGAATAATGAATAAGATCATCACTCAATATATTCAATATTTTTAAAAGTAAATAATGACATCTTTTGCTACAAGTGTCAAGGATTTGGTCATATTGCAAAGTTTTGTAATATCTTCATCAGTAGACCAAATGATCAGGTACATGAACTAATTCATGAAATTTCAAGGAATCATCTTATATTTAAATCATAAGGTATTTACTATCTAAGAAGCCTTAATTTTTTTCAAATTTCATGAGAGAGGTCACATAGCAAGGTTCTACAAGAATAATCAGTATTCTACTTCAAAAATTGTCAATCCTATCATTAACAGAAGGAGCAATAGTGAATGAAGGCCTAATAAGGTAAATGAAAAATAGGATCAAAGTGGATTATTTTACATGAAATAATAGGTAAAAAGTTAAAGTATCAAGGAAAAAGCCTTATCTTCCTAAATGGATAAGGAAATCAAGCCAAATCTTGTAATAAAAGAAAAGAATAAGGTTGAAAACTCATTCAAGGTCAATTTGAAGATGAGGAATAAGTCAAGTAAGATCATGGAAATATGGGAGTCTCATAAATTTTGAGATATTTAGTCCCTATATGAAAAGTTGGTGTATCTACCTATACTTATTAGGAGACATATTTCATTATGTAAGTGTGTGTGCTCTAGGTAATGATCAAAATGACAAATCAGTACAAAGGTATGTTCTCTTCAATTTGATAATATTCAAGGTGTGCATGATGTGAGGGGGAGAATATGTGAGATATTTAAAACATGGTGGATATATATTAATAATTATACTATAGATGTGAACTCAATCATGTTTATATGATGACTTGATCAAACCAAGTCAGGTGATTTGACAATGTATTGAATCCTCATTCATAAACAAAGGGGGTACTTTTTAAATAGTCAGGTCCTAGGATTAGAGGACAATGTAGTTAAATTTTAGAGAGAAGGTATGGAGGTAATTGTGTTAGTTTCTAATAATTTGAGATGGTTTGAAGGTGATCAAATCGTTCCTAAGATTAGGTGACTTAGGGGGAGTCCCTCTTAATGTTTTCAAGGTAAGTTCAAGTAGTTTTCGATGTTCATGTATGCTATGTATAGTCAAGAAGAGTGTTATGATTTGAGCATGTTTGAGAAGCTCAAAGGTAAGAAGTGGTATGCATAGTTTTAGGGGTATTTTTGATTATATCTCATAGGTGTTCCTTTTTTATTGTTGGTTTTTCAAGTCTTTTTAGGTCCTCATGATGAGCCCACTTTGTCATTGTGTCAAAGGGGGGAAAAATACCTGAAGAGAGAAACATAGGCTAAGAATAAGATTTGTATTGGTGTTGAAATCAATGAAAAAGAGGGATATTTTTTTAGAGTTGTCAATTTTTTCTCAAAGGTGACTAAGGATGTTGATGAGGTGTTATGTGTGTTAGAATGACAATGACAAAGTGTGCTTCGATGAAATTCAATGTTCCTACATAGTCATTTAGTGTTTGAATTAGTGAGGTAATTGATGGTATATACATGTTTTAAAGACCCTATGGGGTGATATTAGTGCTTAGAGTTCTTATGTATGTGAAATGAATTCATTATAGTAGTCATATGAGTGTCTAGGTTCAAGTAGTCATCTTGGAAGATAAGGTTGAGTAAGTAGTTTAATGACATCATATTTCACACGTGTGAAGGTTTTAGGAGGATTTTGATACATGGATGGATTCCCATATGAGAGGTGATAATGTGGTTCTAATTTTAGGTCTAGACATTAAGTGTAGAAAAATCTATAATAGTGTAAAGTTGGCTTCTCAGACAAAGTTCACTAAGTTTCTATACTTAGCCAAATGTGCAAGAGGAGATCTAACGGTGAGAATTCAAAAGATATAATGATGAGCATTAAAAATATCTAATGGTTGGAATTTAAAATATCTAATAGTGAGAACCTAGTATGATAGATGTAGATCCAATAATGAGCATATGTATGTATAGATTATGATCCAATGACATGCATGAAGTTAATATGTCAAAGTTTCTTGATATTGCATGCACTAGTGACATGTATCTCAATCATGATTATTTGATATAATATAAATTAAACATGGGTGTTAATGTATATGGATATTTATTGTATAGTTTGAGTCAAATATTTAACTCTCAGAAGGCATGTGGGACTACCAAGTGGCATAAGAGAGGGGACTGACAACAATGTGCTCAGAAGGCATGTGAAGGTGCCAAGTGTCTTAATCACGAAAGCATAGATAAATGATCAATAGTGAGAGTTAAAAATTTAAAGTTAAGAGTCTCATAAGGATATTAATGGAGAGTGTTTGATAAATTTACTAGGGGACATGAGATGAAGACATGTGTCTACAATGCTTGTATTACATAGTGACTATTTGCATTTGAATTAGCAAAGGGACAAACTAGTCTATAATATTTTGCTAATATCATTTGATCTAGGATGAATTTATTGATGATGTAAAAAGAAAAGTTGAAGAGGAATTTAAGATGCATCTAAAAAAGTTTATTATAAGGTTTTGATGTTTATAAATTTGTAGATATTAATCTTAAAAGTTGACTATTTGTATGTTCATGGTGTTACTATGTATAAGACTATTGTTTGAGTAAATTGTGCTTTAACAAAAGAGTGTTTTAGTAGATGTATTAATTTAAATATATCTTAGAGGACATATGGAGTGGATCCATGTGTTATAAAGTGATCTTTTGTTCTTTTTTGCTTGATGAAGTGCTAAAGGGGTAATAGGTCTCTATGAGACCTTTAAAGGCTTCTAAGGCCTAATTGAAAGGTGTAACTACGTAAATGTGATGCATGGATGCTATGGCTAACTTGTGACAATGAATTTAAGTTATGTATTATCATGATTGAATTATTAATGTTTAACTCAAGTATTGTGTCTGACCTATAAGTTGATATTCATGAAGACTCTATAAAGAGTGAAAGCTAAGGTAATATTTTAGACACTTGATGAGGAAGTGTTGAGAGAACAAAAGATAGAGATGAAGTAAAGAGATTATATGGAGTGTTCCCAGTAGATGGAATAAAGAAAAAAGTAGGCTGAGGATATTTTTGATGTCATAATAGTGATAATGTAGATTAGTAGATTGAGGATGAGTGAAGAAGTCTAGAGTGATCCAAAAGGGTGTTTGGATGCATTACTTGTATGAGCAAGTTTGATTATATATGAAGATTTGAAAGAGATGTGTTATACATTATTTATCCATGATATTTAATGGAAATTATATTTTTAGAGCTATTGATTTCATAGGTGTTGTGTGAGTGCTCAACATCTAGAACAAGTTCGTGCTTGTTCATACTTAGGGGTGGGTGCTCCTTGTGAAGTGGGTACTTCACTAAAAGGTCTCATTTTTGTGATCATATTATAAGACAATTAGCCTATGTGTTTATAAGATTGAGAGTGTATTTTAATCCCCTTGAGGGTTTCCTATATAATTCTTGTGTTGTGTATTTGATCTTGCATTATCTCTCTTATTCATTGTTATGAATAACATATATGCTTTATGAATGCTTGTAGTCATTGATTAAAAGTTTGAAAGGATTATAATTGAAGTTTGAAATATATTTCATCATTGATTCACCCACCCCTCTTAATGATTATACCTCTAACATGGTTTAAATTAGCTCACACTACAATAGGACCCTTAGAAGAGGGTAAGAAGAAGATATTGACCTACTTGAAAAAGGTCAATATATCCATGTTATTCTACTTAGATGGCACCTTGCTTGACCAAGGGGAATTCAAATTACACTTGGGTCATTTTGACCAAGTTATGAGGGATAAGTGGTAAATGCAAAATAGGAAGGGGATTGGGTAGTGCAATATCTATCAACTTAGTGTATGATGAACATCAACTAGGTCTCTAGAGTCCAAGAATCAATGGAAGCACCCTTCCAAATCTCTCAGATATTGATATCTCAAGCCAAGGTAAACTTCAAGGATACCCCAATGAACCTATATAATATGGATAAGAATTTTGACCTTGTGGCATCTATACTATAATCTAGGAGAAAATAGTCAAATAAGTTAGGATCCAATCCTTCTTAGATGCCTTCTCGTGTCAATTAAGTGTTCCCCCTCAGATCTATTATAGGTTTGTAGGAATTATTTTGTTTAAATTTTGAAATATATTTATAACTATAATGAGTGACCATCATGGCCTATGATGAGATCCTCATACTATTTAGAGGTGATCCCCAATCATTTTTTATATAAAAAAGAACTATATTGTATTATAGGGTTAACCAAAATTTCTTGAAAGTTTTTTCAGATCATAACCAGGATTTCACCCACTTTTACCTCATCATTTTAGACTATAATAATCAGCCCAGATCAATTATTGTAACAATGTTTTACTCTTTTAATGAATATAATATCTATTTTTATACAAGAATGTCTATCATGCATTCTAATTTTATATCATATTTATGTTTGAATGATCATCAATTCTATTTTAATTTGATTAAAACTTAGTTGCTTTATGTATGCCATGGTTATGATGTGCTTAGCTATTATAATCATTGTGTGAGTTATTTTGTTTCCCCTTTGGTAGTGTTGATAATTTTTGTGTCAATCTAAAAATTATCATCTGACATTTATGTGTTTTTAACAATAAACCCCTAGTGTTCATAATTAGTGAGAGATCACATTGAATGCATACTCTTGGTTCACTCAAACTCTTCCCACTGTATGTTTCTGGAGGTATAACTCTAGTGAAACTTGGTATATAGTGGTGTAACTATGATAGAGTCACTTAGTTCAATGACCAGTGCATTGAGTTAATTTTAGACCTGAAGGTTCCTATTTTATATCTTACCCTTCCCTCTCTTTTGTGTTTGTTTTATGGATTTGAAATACCCTTTCCCCTTGTGATAATAAATAGTAATAACAATAATCAAGTTATCATAACAATATTTGAACTATATGCAATATTTTTGATTGAAATTTAGATGGTGATAGTGCATCTCTTGGATACTATTCATGTAGACTCCATTTATGAAGTCTAATACCCACATTTTTGCCCTGGGCTGATCCGAGATCAGTTCTAAATAGAGGACACAAATTTTTAGTTGTCTCCACCTCCCCCTTTTTAAGGATTTCCAAATCTCATGGGCATCTCATGACAAGGAGCATATTTGAGTGAAAAATGAGTATTTTTCAATTTATATCTTTGTCAAATGGTTTCCTACACATTATAAAGTCATAAAAAAATGCTACAACATAGAATGAAAATAATGATTGTTAGAACATAAAAACTAATAAATAGTATGCAAACACTAATGACCAAAACTAATAGAAATGATAATAAGAATTAAAATAAATTATAATAAGTAATAAAATATTTCTAATGTGTTAAAGCACTACCACATAGTACATAAACATTACTATGTGTGTATAAATGATGCATGATGTGTAGAAGCACTAGTGAATGTGCAAAACTATTTCTACATGTGCATAAATGTTGTTGGTTAGCATATGGGTGTTGATGATTAGGAAATGAATGATGTTCCTCATGAAATAGTCAAAATATACTTTATAAAAGATATAGACACAAAAATTCTCTAAAAAAACATTGTTCTCAATGGTAGAAATTCTAAAACTCAATACAAAAACATTAAAGTTTAGAGAATAATAGTGGAAGTTAAAATTGACAAAAATTAGTTAGGATCACAAGCCAAAATGGCATCAATATGAACCTAAAAAGTGATAAAACTTTATAAAAAATAAAATTATTTAGAAAAGTCCTTCAAAACAAACTAAAAAGAATCATAACTTGAAATATAAATTGTTCCACTAGGTATACCAAAAATATATATGTAAAAACTTAGAGAAATGATAAGAACTAAGAAAACAATAGAAAATTCCTACTTTAAATATAACATTACCTTTAATTGAACATGAATGAAAGATAACATAAAATATAACTTCACCTACCAAATTAAGACCCTTATTTGTTGACATATATTTGATCATAATCGGTATTAAGTGGTTGCTCAAAACTATTTCAAGATTTCGATAACATATACATTTATAGACTAGAAAAGGGTGATTGGTGAAGACATTTTTAGTGTTGGAATTAAGGTGTCTATAGGTTATATACAAGAATAACATTCATACATGAATTTGATACATTTTTGTAATGTTGATGTTATTCATTCCATATCATTTATCCAATGTCTCCCTAAAATAAAGTTGTAATATAGTAGATTAGCATAACATGGAATGTAGTAGGTATCATCTTGGGACCTAGTTTTACATCCAATGATATGGTCCCAAGTATTTGATGTATATTATTGTTGATTGCTTTTATAATTTGATCTAATTTTCAAATAGCATATATATATTTATCCATATTTTTAAAATAAGGCCATGTTATATATATTATATTTAAAACCATTATATACCACACATGTTTGACGATTTTGATTTGTACTTGAACTTAAGAGAATATTGATAGATTTTTATCTCTTGTGTTACGTAGGTAAGTCTTCCTTGTCAAAGCTAATTAATGTTTTGATATCCTTAAATGTAATCATGATAAAGGAAAAGGATGCAAGTTCTTTATCACTACATATAGTTTTTTCATGTAAGATGTCTTTGTAGATTATTAGCATCTTGAGTAACTCCAAGATAGATATTTTAACATGGGTTTTCTTTATTTAATCTATCATTTCATAATCTTTGGGTTGAATATCATGATCCATGGGAGGTAGAGGTAGTTGAAGAGGAACATGCTAACTACCTTCATTTTGACATGCATGATTGGGTACATTGCCTCATTTAGTGTTAACAACATGGATTATAAAATCCAAATAATACATGTGCCAATAATGGGAGTAGGATGGTAGCTAATACAACCCTGAGGCATTGGGGGAGGAGGTAAAAAATGATTCATTCATACCCTTTGACATCTATCGATAATAAAAGGGAACTCATATTGGATGTTTTAACAATATGATTTGAAGAATGCTTGCGATTATTAATTAGTAATTTTAGCCTTAGTAGTATTCTTATATTTTATCCATTTGATTATATGATTGATCAAAATGTAACATACCCAAGTGTAAATGCATATATATAGTCATAGGTACTTGATAATGTTAACTTTTAATACATCATAAATCACATGACTTGTATATAATACATGACTCTTATTCTCCATTCCTATAAGCCTTTTATTTATATGGGGGTTAAAATCTTTGTTTGATGTCACTATCCATTATTTTTATCTCATTATTTTGTGTATAAGTAGAACACACTTCTTCAATAATTTGTGTATGTAAGAAGTTGTCTACCGAAGTGTTTTTCATGAATGGGTCTAAACTCTGATTGTTTTGACTAGTAAAATCTATAAAAAATCCTATTGAAATAACTAATTCTATAAGAGGTTTACTCACCATGGTCATTTGATTGAAATTATGTGTTATATTTAGGTAGGTTTGATATTATGCCTGTATTTAGTTAAAGTGGTCTTCCATGAGGTCATTTATTTTGTTAGGCATATTAGGATCTTGATACATTATTTGTACTAGAGTCAAAGGATTGATAGAAGAATCTTATTGACTATATAATATGTTGTGAGGCATTCTTACTAGGCTTGGTAAACTTTCTTGAGGGAAGTCCGCTGGAAACTTAACCCCTATTTCTATGGATCTAACCAAAATATCATCTTTGTTCTCTAAAAAATGATGCTTAAATAAAAATGCATCATATGTGGAAGGCATATTAGTAGAGTAGGATTGTTGAGGAACTGGATCTTCAGCTATGGGAATCATAGCTAGGTATTGTGTGGTTTGCTCTTGGTCCTATTCTAAATATGGTGGTGTATTAACCAAATAGTTAGCTAATGGATCTTGGTTTTGTGCCCCTATTTGAGTATTATAAGAGGGATAAGGATCTATATCATAATAAATATTATCTGCATAAGGGTCTTGTACCATTTCTTCTTGCATAACTATATTACTAATCCCTATATTGTACATGAGCCTAGTAGAGTGTAGGAACACATGTTAGTATCCACAGTGAATGTTTTACAATAGAAAGAGAAAAGAGTTTTACAAACTCTAAAAAGATAATGTTCAAACTTGGTCTAGATTCATCAAAAGGATGAAAAGTTTTATGCAATGATTTGTGACAAAATAAACTAACATTAATTATCTAAAATTACATGTATTATACAAAAAAATTAAGTAAATAGATTCAAAATCAAAATGCCAAACTCTGAGGTCTAAGTGTTTCAAATCAATTTAATTTAAGAAATAAATAGTTTTTAGGTCTTTTGGCCAAATGCAACATCAAAATCTAGGCTCAAACAAGGAATGTGCTAGGACTCTTGGCCAAATGATGTCAAAATCTAGAATTTGACATATATGAGATTTTAATCTAATGGATTTGAAACACTTCTAGAAAAAAATTAGGCATTTGACTCTTGGTCATGAACTAAATCAAATAGGTATAAGGTATGAAACAAAAGGCACTTTAGAGATAATTTTTTTCTCACAAATAATGGTATAAAACTTGGTTCTTTTGATAAATAGGCTAGACAAATGTGAATGATGTAAATGTGTTAGACAAAGATTCATAAAGGTATACCAAGATTGGCTTTAAAATGTGCATAAATTTGAACTTTATGAAATAATGTTTGAAATGTTTTGGGCAGCATAAAAATGATAGACTACTCAAAAGATGTGACAAATTTTTTTTTCCAAAAACTCCTTAAGTCAAAGATGGTTTCTCACAAATTTGACATTGTAACACTACCTTTCTTAACTAAAATGATAAACATACCTCCAAAGTTTTGACAATATCTATAAGGAAAAAAAGTATGTATTCAAATGATCTAAGATAAAATGGGATGGTAGCACAAAAGTGTTTGGTGCATAAAATCAAAGTTCAAGCTTTTATCACAAAATGACTTAATCTTATCAAGTGGTGATAATGATTATGAGTCTTAAACAAGCTTCAATTCAAATATAAATTTGAACCTAAGTTAAAATAATTTTAACATGCAAATGGTGAACCCACTTGACACATTAACCCTTAGAACTTATAAAGATTCAAATTCAAATGTGAATTATAAATTAAAGGCTTTAAACAAACTTTGATAAAGGTTTATATTTAATTGGGCAACATAACTACACCAAAGTGGATGATATGACTCCAAGTTTTGATGAACTTTGAACAAGGAAAATTGATGATTCACGTGGGTAGAATAACACATCTTTGTTAAAAAGAAAAGGAATATTGTGTGTACACTTAGAATTTGAATCAAGAGAGGATGGTTAGCATTGTGTTAGTTTCAAAATGAAAACAAATTAACAAAAACACACTAACTAGCATAACATCTCTAGGCCTAGTTACTAGGGAGAGCTTAATTAACAAAACAAAATAGAAAGTACAACTAAAATTCAAAATAAACTTTCTTTCACCTTCTTTGGATGCTTAAAAATGTTTTTTATAGTATCTTAATTAGTTTTGTGCTCATGAAGTCTGCATCAATGGAGCGTGACTACCCCCATCTCTCCTTAGCACCTTATGTGGCTTTGACTTGGCTTGGCTTTGGCTCAATAATTTTTCATGATAACACTAAGATTCAATGATTTTTGAATTCATTTGGGTATTATAATTTTGGCATAAAATATCTTAAAATTTAATAGGCAAGGCCTCCTATTTATATATTTTGGGAATGGTTTGAGGATCAACCATGACCATCCATCTCAAGATTGAGATTTGTGGTCATGAATAAATCTAAATATGAAATTCATTATATAAATATATCCATTAATATTTGGGATAGAGGGGAATATATGAGGCATGGGAGGCATTGATGAGGAATGGGATAGCCTTAATTAGGCATGGGGTGGCTTAATCTTGATATTTTATGCATTTATGGCTTGTGGATGCCACCCCAAGAAATGATGTCACCTAATGATACAGATATTCACAATCATTTTCCATTAAATATATTTTCAATAATTTCCATGGAAAATTAACTTAAGCTATTAACTTGGTTTAATTAACCTTAAACCTGGTTAAACACCTTGATGTAAACCTTGGCTCCGTATGCACAAATTACTTAAATTAGTCAAAATGTCTCGTTATTGGCTTGAAATTTGATTGGATTAGAATTAGGATGTGATGTTAGATTCATTGGATTCATTATCCAATTTAAAATGTTTCCAACACAAAATAACAAAGGCACATGTCTCATGCAATAAATTTTATAGAAAGGAGCAATTCAGGGCACCCTAGTGCAAAATTGGCATTTTGACTTGAAATGATCCAATCAAAGTTAGCTAACCCATAAATTTCATTGCCTCATTCAGTGACACTCTAGCCAAAATCAGCACTTGAATATAACATATTCACATCTTTTAGTGTTGTTAGGCTAAATTGTGCATTTTGGTGGAAATTGGTGAAAAGCTTGGTTGAAGGTTATCGATGGCCAGTTTTAGGTGTCTATAGTTTGCCCCTATTTGAGAAGATATTGCAAAACATATAGCAATGTATTCTCAAAATAATGATAAATGTCTTGTATGTCAAAAATAAGATGATGATTGAAGGACAAAGCTCCAAATGGTATTTGGGAAGCCTATGATGATGCCCCCTTGAGGGAGTGGTCATCACATTTGTTGACGGATGGTCCACAAAAGTAATCAAGAAGAAAGGTAGGATTAAACTATGGTTTAGAATAATCAAAATAAGAAAATTATTGCATTCATTAATTTAAAAAGGATACTAATTTACCCAAAGGTGGTTATAATCAAGAATAAAAGTTGAAATAATGATTTGCCCATAGCTGGTTATAATCATTAAAGGGACCTGGATTGTTTTATAAATATTATTGTGCCCTAGTTAGAGTTGATTAGTAAGCATAATTCAAGGGTATAACTTGGAATACAAATTAAAGATAAGCAGGCACAAAGTGATGAAAGATGTGAATAGAAGAATAAGATTGATCAATAGAAATTATTTAGTTGTACTTGCCAATGAGGAGATGCTCATCCTTATTAGAAATGATACAAATGGAATGGTCACTGGGTTGATTTGATCAAGGGTGGGACAGAATTATTTACCAAGGTGCTAAGGAGAAGCTTCTATGGCTCTATTAATTGTAGACCTTATTAAAGTTGATTTTTGTTGTAGCATGTGACAATAGGCATCATGATAGAACACCATGAAGACTTGCCTAAAACATGCATAAGGACTGACTCTCGATCTAATAAACACTAAAAAATAATGCACCAATGATAAAAACCATGATGATAATGTAAATGCATGAATATGGATGGACTCAAAAATAATGTATGTAAGGAATCACCCAATGAGCACATATAGACTAAGTCAAGGCAATAGTGTTAAAAGAAAATAAATAAGTCAATAAACAAACAAACAAAGAGAGAAAAAATAACCTAAAATAAACAAATAAATAGAAAACCTGAAAAAAAAGCAAAAGAAAGCATCCTAATAATAAATTTTCCCTAATAGGGTAGATCAAGGATAACTAACTATGTTTAGATAAGATAAATGTTTTTGGATTTTGAAATATTTGAAATGTTTTTGGTATTTCTAGGTATCTTAAGTCGTTATATAATGAAAATATACCTACTCAGTTCAATCTCACAAAATGATGAGGGTGTGGGTTTAGGTTTCTCACAAAATGGTGAGAGCGTGGCTTAAAGGGTACTAATATGGTGACAACATGAATTAAACATGACCTAAATAGTCCCTAAATGATCTCAAGTCATAATAATTCCATCCACAAAAGGTGAAGAAAAACCAACTAGGTCCCAATATGTTCTTAATTCAGGTATATAGCCAGTGAAATGAAAACAACAATGGCAAGGTGATGCAGTAATGCATAATAAACAAATGTTGCCCCTAGTTTGACCATAGGTAGTTATAACTAGGATACAATAGATAGATTAATGATACCAATTTTCCCATAGGCAGTTATAATAATTAGCAAGAATAGTGAGACATTGATTTGTCCATAGGTGGTTATAATCAGGTGCACATAAACAAACTTAATAGGATGGAAAAATAAAAGATATATCGCTAGATCAACTATTATACTACTTCATAGACTATCATTGTAAACAAAAATTTGATTGATTATTGAAACTTGATCAAAATCCTCTCACAAAAGGTGTGGAAAGAACCAAGATCAAAACAGGACTGGGTAGAATGAATAAAAATAAGCTTTGGTCTAGATAGGAATGGAATGGTAAAATAGAATGGTCTTACTCTAGGATAATGATGGTTTGATAAATTAGATAAAATTTTAAGAGGGTTTCCCCCAAGTGATGTGGTGATTGGTTGGGATATGAGATAATGGCCAAAGGATATGTAATAATGGCAATAGCATGGCAATGAAATGGTATGGTACATGTTTAGTTCTAGACTGGGTAGGATGAATGGCATATGATTCTATTGTTCTTATTTAAATGGAGATGCATGTCCTAATCAATAAATGATACAAATAGAGTACATGATCATGTTAATTTCTAGTCCACACCTCATCTAAATAGCTACTCTGTCAAGAACTACCTGCAAATTTGGTTGTCAAAAATGCTTTTATGATCTTTGTTAGTCATTAATTCTATTTCTTTCAAGAATCAAAATAAGGTATCTTTGTATCCTCTATAAAGGAAAGTGTGGCCATGGATGGTAAATAGGGATAAAATTTAGATGATAGGTTTGTTTGTGAAATGAAATGGTTGATGATAATAACATCTGTAATGGTAGGGAAACAAATGAGGATAGTTACATTTAGTCATACATAATGTTGCTAATATTGGATTCAACATAACTTTGGTTGTGGTAGAGCTAAAAACCTCTAAATATTTTCTCGATAGGATCAACAATTTTTTTTATTATTTAATCTTGAGAGTAGATACCATTTGATTAGGATGTAGATAAGAATCTATTTTAATTTGATCTTTGATATTATCTTCATCAAGCATTGACGGAATTTTATACTCAGCTATTGGCACCTCGAAGAGGTTTTAACCAATTAAGTTATCTTGATTGTCCCATATCACCTCTGAAAATGTTTTATTAATGAACATTGGCTTTGGACTTTGATTGTATTCTAATGCTTTTAAAAAAGTTTCACTAAAAGATGTTGAGTTTGAACTTTGATTATCCCCTAATGCCTCTAAAAATTTTTCACTAGGAGAGTTTTCTTCTGCTACATGAGTGTGGTTTTGGCATCCTTGCTCTTCTTCAATTTTTATGTCAGCATGGATGCAATTCAACAAAGTGTGATTCTATCTATCCTAATCAGCACTTATGGGAGATGGAATGTCAATAATATAACTATGTTAGTTGATGGTAATGGCATGTGGAACAATAATGGAATAGAGGGTGGTTACATAATCCTTATAAAAGATACTAGGAGAACTCATGTTAAAGTTGAAGTAATCATCCTCAAAAACCATAGAAGGATAAAAAATGTATTCAAACTAATCTATGAGGCATGCATAACCAATGTTATAACAAACACAAACACATTCTTCCTCTGAATCTGATTCTAACTCAAAGGACTCTAAATCTAATGTTGATTCTAATTTTGATGCTAAATATTACATTAGTTCAAGAATAAAACCTACCTCTAACTCTGATTCTTAATTTGATGGGTACTTTATTACAATGATGTCTTGTTGAATGTTTCGTATTAGACAAGTGATGGCCTATGATGGCATAATAGGATCCACAAAGACTAGTTTATCAAAGTGAGAGTCTTCTATAATGGAAAAAAGGTCAAGAGACAAATCCTCAAAGACTTGCTTGGAAATAAGAGGATTTTAAAAAAAATGCATATGATCAAGGTAATGATTTTCCCAAAGGTGGTTATAGTCATTAAGAAGTGACTCAACAAAGACTATATTTTTAGAGTGAGACTTCTTGATAATTGGTATAAGATTTAAAGGTTATACATCATAGGTTGACTTATCATAAATGGTTGGTTCAATAAAAACATCTTATATTGGCTAGTTCTCTTGGCCTTGGTTTCCAATCAGTTGAAAAATACTAGTTTTAAACACATCTTGGTATTTGAATGATTTGATTGATTGAGGTTTTGATGGGATTGGTACTAGGTGAGGAATGGCCTATAGTTAGATAATGGTAGGGCTTTTTGGATCATGATTTCTCACATGAGCTAAAGGATGAAGTCCTAAAATAGTAATGATAGGGTAGTATGGAGCTTGGTTGCTCGTATAAGCCAAAGGATGATGTCCTAGAATGATAATGGGACATTGTGGAGCTTGATTTCTTGCACAAGACAATTCATCCAAGTCTTCCTCATAAACCATAACATCCCAATCTTGAGTTTTATCATAAGATGGTTCTTGAATATATTATATATATTTATTATTATAAAGAGGATATAGATTTGTATCCCAGATAACATTATTTGTAGTTGGGTTTCAAAGTCATCATAAACCATATCATCTTAATTGGTAATTTTATTAGGATTTTGAATATGTTCCTCTATGTATCAACCCCACAAATTGAGGCCTAAACATAAATCAATCAATGTTTGAGTCCAAACTTAACAAGGTTAATTGAAAACTCAACTTTAAAGACTAGGATTTGACCAAGTAAGCTAGACAAGATTCGATAACATGATGATGCATAAATAAGGTTCAAATGGATGATATGACATGGCTTGAAACAAATGGTTTTTGGTGTAATGGTAAACAAGTTTTGAAATAAATTGAGTAGCCTAATGGTGTAATCATGCTCAAGTAAAGTGATCAATGTTATGTTTCAAATACTCAAAGACAAAATGGTTTGTTATGGTTTTGGCAGTGTAACACTACCCTTCATAACTTAAATGACACACACACAAACAAGTTTATAAAAAAAATTCAAGGCACAAGTTTGGTGTAAAATGAACATAATAACACCTCTTTATATAAAAGAGTGACATATAAACAAATTGGTTTTGACATGGTTATAAACAAATAATCAGGTTTTAGTCTCAAAATACACAAAGCAAAAAATGACCAAAAAGTATAATCGTCCAAATCCTAATAAAGGTATGGTAATGTGGGATTGACTAAACTAATTATTTTTTGAATGTCTAGATGGATCAATTTCATAATGACTTTCATGCCAAATGATGCAAAATAAATGCACTTATATTGGGTGTCCTCAGTACTTGGCTTTTTGTAAAAAGGTCTTACCCTTTTTGTAACCACTACATCTATCGCTTGATTAGTGTAGTGTGATGTCCAAAGTGTAGATATGTCCCATGTGAAAATATAACACTAAAATGTTGTTTAACTAATAAAACCTCCAATCCTAGTGAGAGTGGTTGAATTCAGTGCTGGGAAATGAAACCCTGGGTCAAAGCTTCCCTATAGAATTTATGGGAGGTAATGAAGTCCCCCTCACAAGCCAAGATGTAATAAAATAAAAGATACAAGAGAAATAATTTAGGGTAATTTTAAATATCACCCAAACTATTGTGAGTTTTTGGGGAGTTATTTAGATGACATTCTTCTTATGCCTTGGACTAGGCATGTGCACAATAAGGATGGTGCTTTTGATTCCAAAAGTTCCCTAAAGGGGATAAATGGAAGAGCATACACACAATGTACTCTTTGTCAATAAAAATCTAAGTTTAAACAACTATTGAAGATAAAATTTGATAAGTGTGTTCAATTTTAAGCCCCAAATGAAAGATTAGATGGTGTTGTTTTGACCCCTTGGTCTTAAGTTGTAACTTTGAAAGATAATCACAAATATTAACAAATAAAGCACCCTAAGATTTTATTTAAACACCAAATTTAAGGTTTATAATTAATTTTGGACATATAAATTAAGTGTGAAAAGACTGATTTAAGTTTTTTTCATGACTTTGTTAGGTATATCTTGCAATAAAAAGGTTAGCACTTTGTTTAGCCTTGAAGCACATTTATCAAATGAAGAAAGTAACCTTTAAGAGAAAAATTTATCAACCTAAAGGCAAAAACTCAAGAAATCAAATGCATTATATTAGAATTGAATAGAAAAACTCTCAAGAAAATATTTAAAAAATAATATTGAACATATGAACACCTGTAAATAATAAATTAGAAGGCTAAAAATAAAACAAAACACATAACACATAAAAGCCTACACATAAAACATAAAAACATACAGTCAATAGTTTTTACATAAATTTTAAAATATGGATCATTTTTTATAAAATTTTTATAGGTTATCAATCACACCAAATCTCACTTCTATGAAAAATTTTAGGTCTAAAAAGTCAATACAAAAATGTTATTAACTTTGTTCTAACCGTTTTTACTAGAAAAATAAAAACTAGAAAGTGATAGTCACTAAAAGAGTCATAAATTCTAAAATATAAAGATATATTTTTAAAAATATTCATATAATATCAATAAGATATTTATATATATCCTTGTAAACATTTATAAAAAAATATCAAGTAAATAAAAAATTATTAATTCTTTATGGGTCATTTTTACTCTAGCAAAGCAAAAACAACAAAAAAATTAAAACTATGAATATAAAAAAATTCATGGGTTGCGCACTCATGAAGATGGTCCCACCAGGTGTGATATTATGTATAATAATAATAATTTTACTCAAAATATGATGGTTAGTATCTTGTTAGTTCCAAAATGAAAACAAATTGACATAAACATACTAACTAGCATAGCATCTCTAGGCCTAGTCACTAGGGGGAGCTTAGTTAACAAAACAAAATAGAAAGCTCAACTAAAATGAAAAATAAACCCTATTTCACCTTCTTTGGATGATAAAAAATTCTTTTTGCAGTGGCTTGCTCAATTTCATGCTCATGAAATTTGCATTAATGGAGTGTGACTACCTCCGTTTCTCCTGGCACCTTGTGTGGCTTTAGCTCAATATTTTGGCATTATAACACTAAGATGAAATGATTTTTGAATTAATTTGGGAATTATAAGTTTAGAATAAAATATATTAAAATTAAATAGGAAAGGCCTCATATTTATAGATTTTTGGAATAGTTTGAGGATCAACTATGCCCGTCCATCTCAAGATTGAGATGTGTGGTCATGAATAAATCCAAATATGAAATTTATTTTAAGAATATCCCCATTAATATTTGGGATAGATGGGAATTTATGAGGCATGGAAGGAATTTATGATGCATGGGAGGGTCTTAATGAGGCATAGGGTGCCTTAATCTTGATATTTTATGCATTTATGGAAAATGGATGCCACCCCAAGAAATGATGTCACCTGATGATGCAAATATTCACAATCATTTTCCAATAAATATATTTTCAACAAATACCATAAAAAAATAATTTAATCTATTAATTTGGTTTAATTAGACTTAAAAATTATTAATCACTTTAATGCAAACCTTTACTCCTTGTGCATAAATTACTCAAATTGGTTAGAGTGTCTCATTATTGGTCCAAAATTTGACTGGATTAGAATTAAGATGTGATGTTAGATGCATTGGATTCATTATCCTATTTAGGATATTTCCAACAAAAAATAACAAAGGCACATGTATCATGTAATAAATTTGGTAGAAAAGAGCAATCCAGGGCACCTAGGGACAAAATTGGCATTTTGACTTGAAATGATCAGATTAAAGTTAGCTAGCCCATAAATTGAATTGCCCCATTTAGTGACACTCTGGCCAAAATCAACACTTGAATTTAACAGTTTCACATTTTTTAGTGTGTTTTAGTGTTTTTAGGCCAAATTGTGCACTTTGGTAGAAATTGGTCAAAAGCCTAGTTAAAGGTTAGCGGTGCCCAGTTTTAGGTGTCTACAACATGACTTGCATAGAATGCATGACTCTTATTCTTTATTCCTATAAGGCTTTAGTATATATGGGATTTCAACCCTTTATTTGATGTCACTACCACATATAAATTTCAAATGCTTAAACTGTATAAGATCACCCTTAGACTGTCTTCTACTTAGGATAATTGTCCCTTATCTTTTAGGGCATGTATATGCTAAGCAAATAGGAGTGATGTTTTACTCTTTTCGACCTAGACTGGTCACATCCCACACTAAAGAATGACTACTTTCCAAATTTTGAAACATTATTTTGGGTCTTCCCATACATTTCATAACATTAGTTAAAATAAATTATCAAAACGTTCACTTATAAATACACATAAAGGTAACTCATTATCCCCACTTTTTATTCACTCAGTTCAAGCTTACAAAATATTACACATTGAGTAAATTATCCTTATTCCTAAAATTAAGTATCATTCAAAATGAGAAGCCATAAGCTAAGTCTAAGGATATAGAAATAAAATTCTATAAAATTGTGTTTGAGATAAGTATATCTATTCTTAGTATTTTCTAAGAATATTAATTTTCCATATTTTAAAATTGTGAAAATCAAAATTGTTAATTACTATACATCTATAGCTTCCTGATATATTCTATTTTTACACCTATTAGGATTAAAAAATTTATTATATTATCAAAAATAGGGGAAAACATATGGGTAAACCTATACATATTTTAGTAATGTTTTTTCTAATTTTATCCTTGGGGTTCAAATTAATTTATAATCTCTATACATAAAAATCTTGCTTTTTAATTTGGGTTTCAAGTTCCAAATTCAAAATTCAAATTAATTTTTTTAAAAATCAAAAACCATGTTTTGGTAGTTTTAAAACTTATATGAGGTGTTTTTTTGAGAAAATAAATCTTCAATTTTACTTGATTCATGGTGTGAGGGGTACTGATATAATACTAAAACCATTATAAAAAACTATTGAGAAAATTTGTCATTGATATCAAGGTTAATGTCACTGATGTCAAGGTTGATGTCATTGATATCAAGGTGCATCTAGTGAAAATGTATGGTGAGTGGTATTTAAGATAATTTTAAGGAAACCTAATGTCTCTCTATTGAGAGATAATTTTAAGGAAACCTAATAATTCTTCTATTGGTTGATGTCAAGTTCAATGTCATGATTTAGGTCAGCTTGATTATTATCAACATTGTCACAAAGAGGTTTGATGATCATGTAAGCAATGAATCATGGATATGAGGCTTTAGGTATGGATGATGTCATGAGATCATGTTGATCATAAAGATATTATTTCATTGGTATGATAATTTTGTTTGTTGAGTACAAGGTAAGCATGTTTGATTGTTAATCTTTGAGTACAAAGTGTCTTAAGAAGCATAGTCATATCATGAGTATGTGAATGCTGAGAATGAAGAGGTATGTGAATATGTATGACATAATTTGAGGATAATTTAATGAATTTTATAAGTGTTTATAAGAATCAATGAGTATTTCAAGGTCATTTGTCAAGTTTCAAGTGTTTGAGAAGCCTAGTCATGGCATGTAAAGTCCTAATGAGATGGTTTGAGCATGGTGGATTGGTAAGATGGATGAATAGAGGCATAATATGATATATTATTATTTTTAAACATGTATGTGAGGCATTGGATCACTCATGCGTGTCTTAAGGTGAGCCTACAAGGGTAGGACCTTCAGACCTAGTCTACACCTAGACCACCTCTAGACCCTGCCTAACTAATGGGCATCATGAGATGTTTTTAAGACATATGAAGGATTTTTTGCTATGTTTAAGCATGAAATAGGTTTTTTGGCATGATATTTTGGGTTTTAGCATGACATTGAGGTATTGAGAGCATGGAATAAGGCATGAAGGATAATTTAAAGCCTAGTAAGGTATGAAGATAATGGTGTAGAGAGAATGTAATAACAATGGGGTATAAGGTTATATTTATAGGAAATAATGGATATATTAGTGTTTTAATAGGTATGATATGTTTTCTCAATCATTTTCACAAAATTTGAGGTCATGGTTTTCAAGAAAAAACATGAAAAGTGGTTTTGAGGTCTCTTGAGTACACAGAATGAAGGCATGTAGACCCAAGGACTTTCAAGTGTTCATTTTAATGTGTAACATATAAATGGTAACTTTATATGTTAATAATATATTGGTAAAGGTGATATATAAGATCTCTAGGCATTAGTTTTGAAAATTAGGGGTAGTCTTTTATGAATAATTGTTAACACTAAAAATAGTGTTAACCCTCTCTAAAACCCTAACAATGATCCAATGTAAAATATATTATTAAAGATACCAAAAAATAGTCTCAAATGACTATAAAAAATATTTTATCATATATTCAACTCTCCTAGGCATATCTAGGTGTGATTGGTTTGTCAAGTGTGTGAGTAGACCCTAGAAGAAAGTGTTATTTTCTTAGAGATTTATTATACTAGTCAGAGTTGACCAAGTCAGAGTATGTAAATCATTGGATGGATAAGGATGATAATTTTATTTTATGTCCATGAAGTTTTATGGATAGGTTATATCCCCCAAGTATGTTAAACCGGTCATCTAAGTTGGCCAGTCACTAACATGCCTAATGGTGAAAATAGTGATAAACTCAGGCAACAGTGAGAAGATGATTAGGGATGTGCTATTATGAAATAGGGATGAAAAAAATTCATGGATATGGTTTTAAATAATTTTAATAACTGATAATGATTTATATAAGTTTTGGAGGTTAGTGGTTATAGTGAAAAAGTTGTTCACAAGTTGACTTGTTTGGCTCAGTGAGGTCTATGTATAGTGAGGTTATGAGATTGGTATGTAATAACAATATTATAATTTGACAATATTATATTTATATATAATAATGGTATAATTATCTCATATGATAATATAAATTCATCATAAGTCATTTAATATGTCTACATAGGTGTCAAAGGTATGAATCATCATGACAATGTTTTAAGATAAATTGGTAGTTCTAGGTAAGTAAGTTGCAGTGATGGGGTTGAGGCTCTATGATATGAGTTGATGTATCCAATTAATATGGTTTTATTTTTTGTGAATTTAAATTATATATCTTAATTTTTTAAATATTTTAAGTTAGTGAAAGTGGTTTTAATGTTGAATCCAAAATGGCTTGTCTAGTTCTGATATGATTGTGTACTAAGGTCAAAAGATTGGTCTGCAAGACTATTATTTAACATTATAAATTATAAATTTTATATTTTATAGTGGTATATATATTTAAAATTATATTTTTTAATTATAAATGATCATGATAAGTTTTATTTCAGTTGTTGAAGATCAAGTTATTCATGATTGGGTTTTGGAGTGTTTTTGCAGTTCTGAGTGGGGCATTCACATAGAAGTGTTTAAGTATTTTTACTCTCAGTTGAGAAGTATAAATAGCACGGTGATTTTTTTTAAGGTAATTTAATTTATTTATATGTATTTTATTGTCATATTTTTGTTTCCAAACATTTTTTTATATTCAATTATTTAAGACAGACCTTTTTATGTGTATGAAGGCCTAATGTAAACATTACTAGTGGCATGCTTCAAGTGGTGATTGGAGGTAAAAGTTTTCATGAACCTAAGTTTATATTATTACATGTCTATTTTATTTTTATATTATTTTTTATTTATATTGGTGGAGTTTGAAAGGATTCTAATTAGGGAAAAGTGTAACATGTCCTAAAGTAGACCTAATGGGATTAGGTCTCCATGAGACCTAAAGATGAAATAAGGCCTAATTAATATATGATATACCTAAAGGGATTAATGTTTATGAGATGAAATAAGATATATTATATGTCATAAATAAAAATTTAAGGGCTTTTGGCCATCTAAGTGGTAATATGAGCAAGAGGATTATATATGTACAAGATAATTTTAGGCCTATGAGTGCAAGTAGAGTGTATAAAAATAAAATAATATATTTTTGAGTATAAGGAGGTATTTTAGAACATTATATAAGTTTATATAATATGTGATGAATATTTTATATCACATAGGTAATTATATTATATCACATGATAATCATAAAGCAATAATATATAACTGAATCAAAACATTAATATGATCAAAATGTACCCATATATATTTATCAACTCATAGTAAGAAATCATGTATTATAATATAAATAATAAAAATTTTACTATTTAATAGTATCATAAATCTCAAGCTTAGTTATAAATATAACCAAATCTGAACTATTAGATGTAGATATCCATGGATAATCTAACAAGTTTTCCCAAAAAAGAATAATGATGAAACATCCTTCCCTCCTAACTTTAGTAATCATCCTTGATGACTCTTATTCAAACATAAGTTATTAATTAAAACATTATTTATCAAATCACTAATATGGTATGCAATATAAAATTAAGCAAATAAATGGAAAATTACTTGTAGAACTCACCATGGTTCATTTAAGTTGCACTATTCCTAGTGTATTGGTCCCACAAGACCCTTCTTAATAACATTTCCTTTTATGAAAATAAATTTTGAGTATAATTAATTTTATTGGTTCTATCATGACCACCCTAGGGTCTATAACCATTAAGATAAGCCTATATACTATAAGACTGACCACTTTTGTTACCTTGAAGGGTCCACATATCTTATTGAAAGTTCACCGACTTCTCAAAACACATAAGATCATCATACAAGTCAAAGTAAATGACTAGGTAGAGTTTCAAAAAATATTCTATCCATAAACACATCTCTCTATCTTAGAGAGTGTTTTTCTCATCTTGAAGAAAAGTAATTAGGGAACCTAACAAGATTAATGTGTATAATTTAATACTATCACTACTCCACGTAACTCCTAATATGTATAACATGTCAATATTGTCACTACTCCATGGAGTTCCTAACAAGTATGATGATGAATAAGAATTATAAATACTATATTTCAAATGTATATAAAATTATGGAATACCTATCCATAGTATATATGCATACGGTCATATGATTGAATTTGACAAGTTTCATCTATCAAATCCTAGATTTGACAAGTTCATCTATCAGATCCAATTTAGTAAAAACTGAGTCAATGTGATGCTAAGTAGGATACCATTATATTGCTTATAATTCACATTCCCAATTCACCACTCTTCCCTTATGTCTCCATGACTTAATGATCTTAAAATGTGCATAATGTTTCAAAGAATCACAATTTTATACTATCAAATCATTGAAATCAAAGTGATATTCTAAATTATTCTAGATGTATCATCATACATATAAGAGAAAACATACAATCAATATATAATTGATGACCTAGCTGAGACTAACCTAATTGATAAAAATGCCATTTTTACCCTTACCCTAGTTATTCATCACAACCCATTGTCATTATACTATCCCCAATTGATAGATTGGGAGCAAAAAGAATCCAATTTACTGATTGATGATTTTCAAAATGATGAGGCATTCTGTGACTTTTTAGGCCTTAAGGAGAACATTCCATTGGGAGATCACAAGTCAGGATTCTCAATTACATTAGATCTTGAAGCCTAGCTTGGAGAGCAGGTGAACACCCTTAGCTAAAAACAAATAAATAAAACATTGAGGTTCCAAAGTGGAAATCTCTTTGAGGCACTTTTTGACCAGGGAAAAATTAAAGATAAAGTCTAGTCTAGTGGTGAAAACTTGTTTCAGGCACTGTTAAATGGGGGTATTCATTCTTCTTTAAATTTAGACTAGAAGACCACCAATGATGAACTTGCATATGGATCTGAGTGTAGTTTTATGCAAAAAAAAATATTTGATCAAATTCTTTAAGAGCTTCTAACTATTTTTATCACATGGCTAGATCTCCCATTAGGGGACCTAGATTCATCATGCCTAAGAGAAGTTGAAGAGAAAGTTCTAGCAGAGGACCCTAATATGGATCAGTAGTTTAAGTCTTTGCCCACTATTCTAGAAGATGATTCACCCCTTTTAGTCAAAGATATAATAGAGGTAATCATCAAGACTCTATCAGACCCCAAATGGATAAAATTAAGTGTGTCCTTCATTGAGGAGGAACGTGAAGTATTTACAACTCTATTGAGAAAATTTGTAGATATATTTGCATGGGCTTATTCGAACATGCTAGGTTTGGACCTTACCTTGGTTCTACACCACCTCATGGTCAATTTTGATGCCAAACTAGTAAAATAAAATCTATGTAATATGCATCTTCACATTTATATCTTGTTAAAGATAGAGTTGGAAAAAATCTTAGAAGTAGGATGTATCTAATCTATTGACTACTCAGAATGGATATCTAATGTTGTACCTATTATAAAAATGCCTAAAGGAATCAAAATCTATATTGATTTTTGAGACATCAACAAATCTTGTCCTAATGATGGCTTTTCATTACCTAATATTGACATGGTTATTGACTCCATGATAGGTTATGAAATGATTTCACTCATAGATAGCTTTTCAGGATATAACTAGATTAGAATATCACTAGAAGACCAACATAAAATAATGTTCACCACTCCTTGGGGAACATTTTATTATCAAGTAATGTCATTTAGTCTTAAAAATGTTGGAGCTGTATATCAAATGGCCATGACTATCATATTACATGATATGATACATGATATTATTGAAGACTATGTTGATGACATATTAGGAAAATCCAAAACTAGGGCCAACCATCCAATAGTGATACATAAGATATTTGAATGATTGTGAGAATACAAAGTTAGACTCAATATAAAGAAATGTGTGTTTGGTGTAACCTTAGGAAAATTAATTGGCTTCATCATGTGTCGCAGAGGCATTAAAGTTGATCCAACTAAAGTCCATGCTATAACCGAGATGATACCACCAACCAATTTGAAGCAAGTCTATAGTTTGTAGTGCAAGATATAATCAATCTAATGCTTCATCTCTTAATTAGCAGATAAGTGTCATCCATTTACACATATTTTGAATAAGGAAGTTATATTTTACTAGGATGATCACTACCAAACAACTTTCTAAAAAATCAAAGACTATGTCATTAATCCACCTATTTTATTACCTCTTATGCTAGGAAAGCCA
The DNA here is from genome assembly GCA_037957365.1 of Torreya grandis. Lineage (NCBI taxonomy): Eukaryota > Viridiplantae > Streptophyta > Pinopsida > Cupressales > Taxaceae > Torreya > Torreya grandis. The sequence continues at coordinate 2,928,973 of JARHVA010001351.1, read as the reverse complement.
TTCTTATTATATCTATCAGCTACCAACAATGCCATGGGGGCACTCTTGACTCAACATGAAGATAATGGAAAAGACCATTCCATATACTACGTAAGCTATACCTTGATCACATATGAACATAACTATGCATCTATTGAAAAAGCTTTTCTGGCCATGGTCTTTGTAGCTCAAAAACTATGCCATTACATGTTGAATAATAAGACCATGGTCATTTCAAAAGTAGACTCACTCAAATATCTAATATCTAAAACAACTTTACAAGGTATAATGGCCAAATGGATCATGCTTCTTAGTGAGTTTGACATAGAGTATGTCAATTAGAAGGCAATCAAGGGGTAAGTTCTTATAGATCAACTTGTTAAAGCAACCCTTACAAACACAAAGACACTCACATTTCATTTTCTTGATGAATCCATAATGACCCTCATTGACACACCTCTTGAGGAGTAGTATTGGAAGTTATATTTTTATGGTTCATTTATTGCACATGGATTAGGGGTAGGCATTTTATTTATTACACCACAGGGGGATCTAATCCCTAAATCATTCAGAATCAGTTTTCCTTGTATGAAAAACATGACCAAGTATGCAACACTTGTTTCAAGACTTTGAAAAGTAGTATAATGGAATATATCTCATCTCAAGGTTTATGGTGATTCTTAGTTAATCATCAATCAGGTCATAGATCATTTTTAGACCAAAGATGACAAGTTAGTTCCATATAAAGCCATGGTCAACACTCTTAGGCAAAAAATTACCAACATTTAATTTGAGCACATACCAAGGGATAGTAATATAACTACAGATGCCATGGATACTATCAACTCTCTGATTTGACAAATAGATAAATCTAGAGAGTATTAGTTCCTTGTTAAGAATTTGTTAGCACTAGCTCATGAACCTTTGACTGTTGTAATGATTTGTGATATTGTTGGTCCTAATTCTATCTGGTACTCAGACCTTTATAACTACCTTCATGACCAATTTCTACCACCTAACTTATCTTGAAAACAAACTAAAACCTTTATTCATCATTCCGCTTGTTATACTCTACTTGGATCCACCCTCTATCATCATAGTTTTGATGGAACACTAATTCATTGCTTAACTTTGGTAGAGTCTACACTAGTATTAAGAGAAGATCATGAAGGATTATGTGGAGCTCATTCTAGTGAGGTAGTACTATTCAAAAATCTCTTGCATACTTGTTATTATTGGCCCATTATGGATGTAGATGCAGCTAAATATGTAAAGAAGTGTGACAAATGTCAATGGCATGCCAATCTGATTCATGCCTTAAACCAAACTCTAAAACCAATGTTAACACCATGGCCATTTACTACATAGGTACTTGACCTCATTGGGAAGATCAACCCCACTTCATTTGATGACCATAAACATATCCTTAACACCATGAGTAATTCACTAAGTGGGTTAAAGCTATACCCCTCACTTACGTGACTAGAAAGTAAATTTCTAGATTCATCTTCAACCATATCATTTAATGCTATGGTATCCCCTCCAACATTATATTTGATAATGGAGGATCATTCAAGAATAAGGATGTAGACCAACTATGTACCGAATATAACATCACACAACATTTTTCTATAACATATTACCCTTAAGGTAATGGCTAGGCCAAAGCATCAAATAAAAAATTATCAATATTCTCAAAAATATTGTCAATGATGCTGGTCATGATTAACACTTATGGATATTCCTTGCCCTTTGGGCATACCATACCAATCATCATACCCCCATATGAGCCACTCCATACTCACTTTTTTATGGTACTAAAGCAATCCTTCCTATTGAGGTTGAATTTACTTCATTGTGCATATCTTTTAAGCATGTCATGGATGATCATGACTATCAAGTAGCTCATCTGCAAGAGCTAGACCTAATTGATGAGAAATACACAACTATGCTCAACAATCTTTAGGCATATCAAAACTAACTCAAAGGCCACTATAATTAGTGCATTAAGTATAGAACATTTTAACTTGGTGATATTATTCTTAAATAAAACCAAAAGAATAACATGAATAAAAAGAAGCATAAAGGTAAATTCAAACTAAATTAAAAAGGGCATTTCATCATTACTATAGATTCTAGATCAGGAGCATATAAGATTACCACACTAGATGGAGATGAACTTCTAGAGCTAATGAATATTATTCACCTCAAATGGTAATATGCTTAAGCACTAGGGTGTATTTTCTATAAGGACCATTTAAGTTATGCCATTTTATCACTATTCTTCTTTATACAAATATCATTCTTATCCATCATATTAGCTGTATCCATTTTTCCATTCCATTCTATCAACCAAACATGCTCTAAATCCTAGCCTATTTGACCTTGGTTTTTTGCCTTTCATTGTACATTTTTAGCACTAATCAGTTTCATCATTTGTCTCAATTAATTCAAATAGAGATCATATTTTGGAGTAAGATTACTATAGTTTTTGTAGTTGCATCCTTCATTTGTTATTCCTTTCTTATCACCAATCTTACTACTAATTATAATCACCTTTGAGAAAATTGGTACCATTGACCTATGCCATTGTGTCCTAGTTATAACCACCTATGGTAAAAATAGGGGTAACATTTGTTTCTTAAGTCTTTATGTACCAACTTGCCACTTCATGTGCCATACTATGCCTATTTTTTTTGAATTGATTGCTACACTAGTTGAATTCCTTTGCTATAGGGTGGAACTACAATGACTTGAGGTCCTACTCTAGGACTACCTAAGCCATGCTCTCACCATTATATGAATAACCCAAGTTTAAATTCCCTCATCATTTTGTGAACAACCTAAGTCTAAACACTTTCACTATTTTACAAGCTTGAAACATTTAGTGCCTGATCATTCTCAATTCCAAAAACATTTATAAAACTACTAAAAAAGAACCAAAAAACATGGACCACTTCTTTGCCTTAAGGATTTTGGGAACCCTTACTAACTTTCAAGAAAACCACTTGTCACTTAATTTTCCCATCCTCTTTGGCCTTTTCTCTCATCCACTTGCCATTTTGAAAGACTATTCTTATTCTTCTATCACATCCATTCTATTTGTTTTCACTAGTTATCATTTTTCTTCCCATTCCTTAGGAGAACTACCTTTGGCCTAATGTTTTTGTTAGATATTGCATCCATGGAACTATGTAGGCAACATCCACTTTCCTAGTGTATATGGAGACATCTCAGCCACCACCTTCCTTTTTCTTCTATTCCCCCATTTTATTTGTTTGTTTGTTGGGTTATCACCTATTTTCGAAGACTAATGTTCATATGGTTTCTATTTAGTGCTTCTTTGCTTATTTCTTTATTGTTTTTTTGTGTGCCTATTTGTTTACTTTTACAACTGTTACCTTGATTTGGTCTATGTGTGTTCATTGGGTGATTCCTTACCCATACTTACACTTTAATCCATACATATTCATATGTTTACATTGTCATCATGGTTTATATCATTGGTGCATTATTTTTTACTGAGTATTAGATTATGGGAGTGAGTCCTTATGTATATTTTGACCAAGTCCTCATGATGTTATAACATGATGCCTACCAACATGTGCTACAAAAAAACTTAGTGTCAAGAAGTATATTCAGTAATGGTCACATCTCTTCAGCACTAACATCATGATTCACTCCCAATCATATCCTAAATAGAGTAATTAACCATGAAAGAATATCAACCTTTATAGGGTTTGGCTGAACATCTCCCTACTAGTAGGTTGTTCCAATTCATCATTACCCTCTATGTTAAGTTACCATCATTATTGACCAAGTTTATCATGTTTTCCATAATCAAGATCCAATGATTATAACCACCTATGAGTAAATCACTATACACCATCCCACCTATATTTCTCAATGATTATAAATACCTTTGGGAAAATCATTGTGCTCTCACAATTTGACTTTTTCTACCCATACAGGGGCATGTTATTATTGTGTTTTTCTATCCTAATTGGGGTAACTCCATCTTGTCAATGATTATAATTGCCTTTGGGAAAATCATTATGTTATCATACCATGTTTCCACTATCAGGGTACAATGCTTATACCCACCTTTGGGAAAACCACTGTATAACATCCCACTTGTATTCTCAATGATTTTGAATACTTTTTCAATATCATTATGTTTTAACCCCATCATATTTCCTTTCCATGGTCCCCTCATCTCACTTCTTATCAAGGGACCATTTATCAACCTAATTATGCTAATCATTCCCTCGAGGGGGCATCATATAATTAGTTTATCATCATTAAATTTGTAGGCATACAAGACCTTTTCATTTTTTTATAATACATTAGTATGCATATAGCTTGCAACACCTTACCAAATAGGGGCAAACTATAGACACCTAAATCTAGCCACTGATAACCTCCAACTAAGCTTTTGACCAATTTCCACCAAAATGCACAACTTGGCATAAAACACTAAAATGCATCAAATAATTTGAAATTGATATATTCAAATGTTTATTTTATCTATGGTATCCCTAAATGGGGAAATGCAATTTATGGGCTTGCTAACTTTGATTGGCTCATTCTGAGTAAAAATGCCAATTTTGCACCTAGGTGTTCTAGATTGCTCTTTCCTATCAAATCTCTTAGACAAGACATGTACCTTTGTTATTTGATATTGATAGTATCTTAAATGGGATAATGGCTCTAATGCATCTAAAATTTCCTTCTAATTCCAATCCAGTAAAATTTTGGACCAATAGTAAGACATTCTCATCAATTTGACAAATTTGTGCACAAAGTGCTTAAACATGATTAAGAGTTAATTAATCCAAATCAAGGCCTAATTAATAATTCCATGGAAACTTGTTGAAAAATTATTTTTAGAAATGAATATTAAATATCTTCATCATCAAGTGACCTCATTTCTTTATAAGACATCCCTGGGCCATAAATGCCATAAATATCAAGATTCATGCCTCCCATGCCTCATCAAAGCCCTCAATTCCTCTAAATTTCTACTATATCCCAAATATTGATGAGCCTATTTATCAATTTTAATTTTAAAATTGGATTAATCATCTCAATCCTGAGATGGATGGTTCAAGTTGATTCTGATTAATCTCAAAAATCTATACATAGGAGGCCTTACCACATCATTTCTAATCTTAATTTGTTCAAAGTTATAATGTAGGATTGGGTCTAAACTCTTCATGAAAATTAGTGTTACCATGCCAAATTGATTCCAAGCCAAGCCAAGCCAAAGCCAAAGGTGCTAAGGAGAGATGGAGGTAGCCAAGCTTTCATTGACAAGGACTTCATGAGCACAAAATGAGCAAGCCAATCGAAGAATACTCATGGATCATAATGAAGGTAAGGAATGCGTGTTTTCTTGCATTTTAGTTGTGATTTATTCATTCATATTTCTTCACTAATCTCACCCTAGTAGCTAGGCATGAAGATGTTAGTTTAGTCTATTTTTTATTTGATTTCATTTACTAACATAATAATAATCTCCTCTTATTACTCAAATTCCTAGTTCACAAGAATATGGAAAATGGGGAGAACAAAAAACATCACAAGGGTGAGTAAATTATGAAGAATAAGGATACTGATTCTAATCTTTAAAATGATAATAATGAGCCCAACAAGAAGAAAGAAATGGTAGATTATAATGCAAAGGAAAAAAATAGGGGAACTAAACCTTCCATTAGTAACCCCCTACAGGAGATTAATTCTATCATGAATTCACTATAAAACTAGTAAAAACTATATCAAATTGATGATGAGGTTAAACTGAACAAAGTGTTCCTTCACTAGATCATTAAGGATCATACTCATCTCAAATAAGAGGTTAGTAAGATTCAGGTGAATGATGGTTTGTTCTACACCAAGGAAAAGAAAATGGAAATGTCAACCCAAATCAAGAACCTTACTAAAAAATTAAACAGGCTTGAAAGGGAGAATCAAGATCTCAAAAACAATCTCAATATGCTAGTGACTTACATTAGGAAAACCATCAACAATGTTATTCAAGGTATGGAGGGTATTTTGATGTTGATATGATCTAATTAAGACAAGGAAGAAAGTAGACCAAACAAAAATCTCAAAGGTATTTTCATCAAGGAGAAAGGTATCTGCATCAAGGAAAATGATTAAAACCCAATCGGCTCATAAGATACTAAATTTAAGGACTTTTTTGAAAGATGGGTCAGGGAGTTCAAAGAGTGGAAGAATTCTCACTAATTATATTATAGTCTTTCTTTTATTTTCCTTGTTGTCTTTGTGTTGAATTTCAATTGTGTTTGGGCTAAGTATAGGCTATGTTTAGTTCTTTCTTGTTCCTTATTTGTTGCTTTATAAACACTCATGACTATTTGGTTTAAGACCTTATATGTCTCTTTTTTGTATGGGTAGGGCCCATTCAAAACCCACTTTTACCTTATAATAAAAAATACAAGCCAAGTTTATAACATCTTAAATTAAGTCAA
>JARHVA010001351.1:2817500-2920000 GCA_037957365.1 Torreya grandis | reverse complement strand
GTTGGTCCATCCATAGGGTTGACCATTTATCCCAATAATTAATTTCAATAAAATGAAAAACTAAAACCCCTAAAGAATATTTACTAGATTATTCATAATATATTTATGAAGTCTAAAATAGAACCAACTTGGTGATAAAATCCCAAATGATAATATCTACAATCTTTCTATAAATTTATATGATATTTTTCCTTCTCACTCTGTCATGTTGATCTATGTTGTCTTGTGCCCTCACAAGCCTCCTCCTCTCCATTATATCTATCTACATGTTTAATTCATGTAACTGATTCCTACATTTTCTCCACCAACTCTAAATGGTATTCATGACTATGTTAATGCATGGAAAATAACTCATAATCAACAAGAGAAGACAAAGAGTCCTTCCTTATTTTCCTAAAATTATTCCATAATGAAGTCTCAATTTTGGCCTAAACCCCCATTAACATAAGTCAATGTCATAGTTAAAAACCCTAATCTTGAACCTTTTAAAAAATAAACAATATAATAATCCTTTTATATTTTATTAATATCAACTTCAATGCATTTGACTTTCACAAAAGTCCTTCAAAATTATAATTTTAGTGATAATTCAAACTAGCATTAAGTTATTAACTAAGATATCAACTCAATAAAATTCAATCAAATAAAATAATTTTATTCCATATAATGATGTTATAAATAATCATTTAAATAATGAGACCCCCAACACAAATTAACTTAGCTCAAATCCCAATTTAACATTATCAACTTCATTAAACATAATTAATTCCCATTAATCACCATCTAATATAACTATTGTTAGCAATTACAATTATTTTTCCCAATTATAATAATACTAATAATGATTAATCACAAATACCTTGCCAATAATCATTAGTCAAAACACAAATCACTTTTAATTATTATGATTATTTAACAATGAATTTGACTTCTATGAAAGTAATCCTAAAATTAGTTTTTAATGACAATAATAACCTTTTATGCATTAATAATCACTTAATATAGATATCAAGTAAAGTAATAAAATCCCATATAAAACAAAACACTATCATGTTTTACCTAATTATATCTAAAGATAATAGTATGTCACATTAAGACACACACATATTCACTTATTCATTAAAGCAACATGATGACTGAGGTAAGATAAGTATGACAACAATAAATGAAATCACACAACTAGATTAGTGTAAGCATCAAACATCAATCAAGGTCACAATAAAAAGTATATAAGCAATCAAAGACATACTAAAGATATATGAAGAAAATAGTGATCAAATCACATTAATCTATTTATGGTGTGTACATGGGTTTCTATATCTTCAATTTGTCATTCCCTAATGCCTCCATATAAACCACCCTATCCAATGATACCCTCCCTCCATCACACTCTAAGAGATGGATCTATCTTGCATCCACCTCATATTAATGAAGGTAGTTATCCTGAAACAATATAAAATCCATAATATGCTATTATAATAAATTAAAAAACATGATCATTATATATACAATATAAAATTACAACTAACTCCATATCTAATTAATCATGTAAATTAAGTAACATAAAACTGCCCATAATCAACATATGAAATTAAGCTTAACTAAATAGTAGTTGGTGAAATAATAACCATAAAATACACAAATGAATAGGTTATTAGGCTTCAAGATAAATTGAGATGTGACATCCTTCCCCCTTAAAGCTGGTCATCATCCTAATCACACTTATTCAAACATAAGTTCTCAATTTAAAACATTATTTAATAGAAAATAAAATAATATAAAGCAACATATCAAATAAAAAAATGTGAAAACAACTTGTAAAACTCATCATAATCCTCCCAAGTGGAACTATCTTCAAAATATTGGTCCTATTAGACTTTGCACTGTGACACTTCTCTATTATGTAAACTAAGTTTGTGAGTGTCAATTATTCTAATTGGTTCTACCATGACCACCCCAAGATCTAGAACCTACAAAACATTCCAATCCAACACATGTGAAGCATCAACAACATACTTTTTAAGATAAGACACATGGAAGACATTATGTAAAATAGTTAGATCTGGTGGAAATGTAAGAATTTATTCTATAGGATTGACCACTTCCATAATCTTAAAGCTTCCCATATATCTAGTGAAAGTTTTGATAACTTCTTAGATTTAATTGATCTTTTTTGAGGCTTAACCTATAGAAATACTTTATCACCTATAGAAATTTTTCTTATTTTTCTCTTTATATCAGCATAAATTTAATGTCTATCATTGGACTCAACCAACCTCTATTTTATTATCTTAATTTTTTTTCCACTTCCACAAGCATCTCAGGTTCAAAAACTACTTTGTCCTCTAACCAAAATATAGAAGTCATCCTTGAATATTGATATAAAATGATATTTTTTAGAAATTCATGCAATTGGTACACCTCTTTCATGAATCTCTTCACAACCATAGGTGTATCATATGTCAAGTTGCCTGGTAAGAAGTGAGCTACCTTGGTTAGTTTGTCAACTATAAAGAAGATCATATCATGTCAGTTACATGATTAAAAATACCTTTGAATAAAATCCATGATGATCACCTACCACTTCCATTCTATTATATCATGTGTATATATCAATCCTTCTGAATGTACATGCTCATCTTTCACACACTGTCAATCCAAATAATGAGACACAAAATTCACTGCATCCTTCTTGATCCCTTTCTAGAAATGCAGAGGTCCTATCTCATCCATGATATTTATTACACTTGGATGTCTTGAATATGATTCATTATAAGATTTATTTATCATCATTCTCCTTAGATTCTCTCTATTAGGTACATACATCCTACCATTTAACCATAAATGACCATCACTCTCTAACTTGAATCATTTATACTTAGGATTTTGAGCATTATATGAAAATGATTTTTTAACCTAATCATAAAATTCATCTCTTGGTGAAATTTTGATTATCTAATCACAAAAATTACTCCTAGTAGTATCCATAGCTTCTATGTACCTTATACAACTTAGAGTATTAGTAACTCTCTTTTCCTTTCCTTTGACATAGTTAATATCAAAATTGTAATCAGATAAGAATTCTAACCAAAGTCTCTGACATGCATTCAGGTTCAATTGGGTGAAGATGTACTTGATTCCCAAGTTCTTAATCTTGATCTCAAATGGTTTTCCCAACAAATAATTCCTCCAAAATTACAAGGCATGTACTATTGCAATAAGTTTCAAATCATTAGGGGTATAATTAACATCATAAGGTTTCATTTTTGTAGACTCATATGCTACTACTAAACCATCCTACATAGGAGCTCCTCTAATTCCATCACCAAATGTATATTTGATCACTGATAATTGACCATTAGGATTGGGAACCCTTAGCATTGGTGTTAAAGTAAGTTTCCTTTTCATCTCCTGTAAGGCTCTCATACTTGTTTGATGAGACAAAACTTTGATTATTTTACTGAAGAGAGGTAATTGGATTAGATATATTAGAGAAATTTAGAAAAAATTTCAAGTAATAACCTACTAATCCTAAGAAAATATTTACCTTGTGTATATTCTAAGATTCTAGACATTTCATTATGGATCTTATCTTCATCATATCCACTAAAATTCCATTCATGGAGATAATATATCCCAGATACTACATTTTATTTTGTAAAAGTACACACTTAGACAACTTGTCATATAATATGTGCTTCCACAAATGTTGTAAAATAAGTTCTAGATGATGAAGGCGTTCTTCCTCATCCTTAGAGTATATGAGGATATCATCTAGAAAAACCAACATAAAATGGTATAGATAATCCCTAAACACATTGTTCATGAGATTCATAAATGTTTCTAGAGTATTTATCAACCTAAAAGGTAACACTATGAACTTGTAGTGCCTATATCAAATTCTCAACATTGTTTACAGAATATGCTCTTCTCGGATTCTAAGTTGATGATACCTTGATCTAAGATCAATCTTTGAAAATAAAGTTTCCCCTTGCATCTAATCAAAGAGATCATCAATACAAAGCAACAAATATCTGTTCTTGATTGTCTCCTTATTCAACATCTAGTAATCAATAAAAAAATGAAGAGTACTATTCTTCTTCTTGATGAGGACTACTGGTGTACCCCATGGTGACACATTTGGTTGAATCAACCCTTTCAATAACAACTATTGAAGTTAATCCTTTAACTCAACTAATTCAATAGTTATCATCCTATATAGTGCATTAAACTCTAGTTTTGATTTAGGTATGAAGTCAATCGAGAAAGAAAGCTCGCATTTGGGTGTTAATCTATGTAATTTCTCTAGAAACACATCCTAAAAGTTCCTTAGAAAAAGATAATTCTTGATGAATGATTCCTTCTATTATTCCATCTTATTTATTTTAAAAATAAATTCTTCACATCCCTTCTTTTGAGCCTTCTTCATTTGAATTATAGAAATATGTCTAAGCTTTGACACTCTTTTCTCACCTTGAAGTTGTGTCTAGTTTCCAAAAACAACTTAGCACTCAACCTTATTTAGATAATAATCAATCTTAGCTTTATGCTTCATAATCCAATTGAATCCTAGGATCACATCATATGAACCTAATAGTACATCATACAAATCCACTATTGTAGTGAATTCATGTAACCTAGTCTCAAATTCCATTAGACACTTGTCAACCTTAACCTTTGAATCATTCTCATACTATATTGACCATGCATTTTCCATAACTCCATATTTTATAGATAACTTATTAATAATTCTAGAAGAAATAAAATATTTTTTATCCCCCATGTCACTAAAAATATAAACTAGATGATTAAATAAAATAGCTGATAATTCAATGGTGAAGCATGGTATTCAACCTAATAATTGTGAATAACTACATGAATCTACTACTAAAATGTTCCTTATTGAGAAGTATAACCATTATTATTTAACTTATCTTGACTAAAATCTTGAGCATAATGGTCACCTCCACAAATGAATCAACCTCAAGTTTTTACTTTCTTATTAGACTGTTGATTTCCCTTGAAACCATTCTCAATTTTCTTATTCAGTGAGTTACTATTGAACTTAGTTGTTTCTTGAACTAGTCAGTGGAGTCTCCATTCCTGTACTTCCAGATCTTCTTTTTGAAATTTGGTTTTAGAACTTCCAAATTTTTTCTTAAACTTTTCTCTAACTTGGGTAATAGATTTTAGTTTATGGTCTTACTTGACTACCTCCTCAAAGACTTGATCCATGGTAGATTACCCATGCACATCCACCTTAGAACTAATTTGGGGTTTTAATATCATAACAAATTTCCTAATTCTTAACCTCTCATCCACTTAATACTAAGGTACATAATTTAGTATCTTGGTGAATTACTCCCATTATTCATTCACATAAAGGTTTCTCTACTTAATATTCTAAAAATATATCATCTTATAAGTAAAATATAGCTATATAAGCCATCATGATCTAAATAGTGTCACAAATTATTCCCAAGTGGTGGTGGTAGATCCAATCATCATCTCTATCTTCTTATTTTCCCATCAAGTTATTGCTTCACCGGCAAGCTAATTTTATCCCTAGATTGATTTAGTAACTTTAGATTAATTTCATATCTCAACATATTTCTCCATCTCTATCAGCCATAATTCAGCTCCATTTCCAAAAATAATTCCATTTAATATAGGTGGATTTACCTTTTTCATATCTTATGCCAATTTTGTAGCTACTCAAGTTATTTCTTCTTGTGAAACTTCCTCATGCCTCTCCTCTTGAGGATTTTCATGCTTATCGGGATGCTCTTGAGGTTAATCTTGAATATTCTTCTCAACATGACCATGCAATTCCTTCTCTAGGGATTGATTATCTCCCTAGTTTATTGTATGCTTGTAAGTATTTGATCTAACTTCATAACTTGCTCAATGGTGAACTGATTAGGATCAACTAGAGGATTGGTATTTGAGATACCATTACCTCTAGGTCTAGCATGCACCATTCTTCTTATTTCTTAGTAGGAGAATATTTTTTTTTTAGCATACACATCAAGTTCTAAAGTTTGAGCCTCAACTCTAATACCACAATGTAACAACCACACTAAGTTTTATTAGAATAGGGTAAGATTTTTTTTCTTTTTTTAAAATAATTACACAAATTAAAATAATAGATTTAATCATGAATAAATTAACTAGAGTTATCTTTAAATAAATACATTATTTTTAGTTAACCTTATAAAAGTCTTAGCTAATCCATGTAGCTAATGATCACCACAATGGCTATATTAAAAATAGATATAATGTTGAATATACAAATAAATACTACATTAATTCATAATACTATTGATACAAATTAAGCCATGGATATAACCAACTATTATATGGTACATATGAATCAAAAGTAAAGTTATAACAATAATAAATGTCTTAATAAAATATATAATGATATAAAGCTCCATGGAGAATGAGTCTTAACAAACTCGTAATATCTATAGATAATCTGAAATGTAGTCTCTAGTGTAGTATTTGTATGGGGAGGGAGACAATCATCTGAGTGTTTTTACACAACAACCATGGGCCATCAATCCCTTTCACTATCTCCCAAAAAGGGAATGGCCCTCCCTTCACAGATGGGTAGATAATGATGGTGCAAGAATCTAGAGTCACAAATTAGAATCCATGTGTTGTAAGATAACTAATACATGATCTATACCATAAATAAATATGTTCTAACATCATATCATACAAATATGTAAGCTATATCAAACACATGAAATGACAATGTTTAATTATAAACATTACTTTGGCCAAAGTTTTCATAGAGTTATTGATCTCTAGGATCAATTAATTTCATATACACCACTCAGTTGGATTATACCTTATATACACATTATAGGTACTAATTAAGTGATTGGATTCCATCACACTACTTATTTATGGTCAGTAATATGACATTAAGTTATATATATAATAATATAAAAACCAATAGATTCATATAGAATATTACCTACTAATAGATTTAAAATTTGTTAAACATAGAAATATCAATTACATACATTTAGTTCATCAAATGTCATGCAATGAATCATAAATAATTTAATTTATTATTGAATAATAAATAGACTTCATAAATAGTCCTTAATAAAAGCATACCATCTGGGTAAGAAGAATATCTAGACATCAAGTTTCTGAATAATAACATGTAACTCCAAATGTTATTTCATCAATTTAATAACATTAATTACAACTTATTTAATTTATATTAAAAAAAATTACATTAATAAATTTATCCAAATAATAACATAATATTATCCATAATTAATATAAAAAATACCTTATATTTTAATGCTTCAGCTAATCATTCAAACATAGTTATAATTCAGCCATGTTAATTCAAATGACAATACACCCATATATATTTTTTATAGCATGTAATGTTTAGAATAATTTAACATATATGCATATCTATATACACTTATGGAAACATTTCTACTAAGTCAACCAATCACAATGTTTATACCACACACACACATCCATACATACATATATTTTAGCTTCTGAGGCTAAATATTTTAGCTAAATGAAATAAAAAACAATATAAACATGTTTAATATACATTTTAATCTAGTTAGACATAAGTTTGTCTATTAACTATAGTATCACATTTACTAAAAATATCCACTAATCAATATCATTGATTATTCACAATATACAACAACTCTAACAAAAGTATTTTGCCTATATATTCCTTATCATTATACTCAGTATCCATGTCTTTCATAACAAAGGTATACAATATTATATTCAATTGTTCATAATATCAATAGTATGTAATAGTGTATATAAGATATTCTAATAGGCTAGTAACCTAAAATTTAGTTCTAAGAGTAATCTATATAATCTATTCATCTCAAAAATACAAATTCATTTCTAATTTTATTGTCAAAACTTAACTAAGTAAATCTACTATGTTCCAACCTTAAAATGATAACAATACATATTCATATACTAGAGGGTTTGATTTTCATATAATCTTTGTTAACATAGATATATGCATTTAAATATATTTCATGTTATATAGTTGATTTGTTATACATGTAATCTATTTGGTTATAAGATTATAGTGTATTTTCAGCATAAAGATTTAAACAAGTATGCATAACTAGAAATATGTTTATGAGGTTTTTGATCATTTGGGAATTAAAATTACATTATCAAATATAATTATCATAATATCCTATGGCCTTATAACCATATTTTATGATTCAAACTTCTTATTATGCCAAATTATAAGTTTATACAGAAGTACTAAAACCTCTTTTATCTATATCTATACATTAATATATTTTATCAAGTCTATATAAGTTATAATAATGAAACAAAGACATTATTAAACTATATCTGTAGAGAAAATATTCCTTTAGAAACTTCAATACTTATATTTCAATTTTAATAACACACAATCATGCCCTAACCTGGAATATTTGCTTAAATTGATATAATATTCAATGAATCTAATGTATGTACATAATATAAATCGCTTAAAAACTATCTTTAATAATTATGAGTTTTAAACCCCCAATCATACATTCATACCCTATTTGGATTTAAGACCTAGGTCCATGTATTTTTGTTTATAGTGTTATAACTAGTTCAGCATAAAAATACTGAGCAAAGATTCTTTAGGTTCTAGGTGAATAAACATAACTAATCAAATAGTTATACCTAGGGTTCCAAGTTTGATTTGGATATATTGACAAATTTTATATTTGGGTATTATTATATAAGTCAAAGAACTCATAGCCAAATCCATTCAACCTAGGGTTTATTAGGTTATATGTTTGATTCTATTAATGGGTAATCCATTCATATGGCCTAACATTTAACACAATTAATAATTTAAATAAAATGAAACAAATTAAAACACGCAAAAAAATATTTACTAGATTCTTAAAAGAACCAACCGAGTAATAACATCCCAAATGATAATATCAACAATATTTCTACAAATTTCTCCAGCCTATTTCCTTCTTTTCACCTTTCTATGTTGAACGGTGCCATCGTGTGCCCTCACAGGCCTCCTCCTCTCCATTATATCTAGATGCATATTTAATTCATGTAAATGATTCCTCCATTTTGCTTGCCACATCTAAATGGTATTCATGACTATAATAATGCATTTCAAACAACACATGGTCATCAAAATAAAACAAATATTCCTTCCCTATTTTACTCAAATTATTCCATAATGAAGTCTCATTTTTGACTAAATCCCCAATAACACAAGTTAATGCCATAATTAAAAACCCTAATCTCGAACCTTCTAAAAAATAAATAATGTAATAATCATTTAATTTTTTTATTAATATCAGCTTCAATGCATTCAACTTTCACAAAAGTCCTTTAACATTATAATTATAGTGATAATATCGATTAGTATGAAGTTATTTACTAGGCCATCGACTTAATAAAAGTCAATCAAACATGATAATTTTATTCCATATAATTATGTTACAAGTAATCATTTAAATAATGAAAACCCCCCAAAAAATTAACTTATCTCAAAAATCATTTTAACATTAGCAAATTCATTGAACATAATGAATTCCCATTAGTCACCATCCAATGTAACTACTGTTAGCAATTAAAATGATTTTGCCCAGTTATAATAATACTACTAATGATTAAGCACAAAGACCCTACCAATAATAATTAATCAAAATAAAAATCAATTTCAATTTTTATGATTATTTAACAATGCATTTGAATTCTATGAAAGTCATCCTAACATTAGTTTTTAATAACAATAATAACCTTCTATGCATTAATAATCACTTAACACACAAATCAGGTAAAGTAATAGAATTATATCTAAAACAAAACATTGTAATGATTTACTCAGCTATATCCAAAGATAATAGTAGGTCACATTAAGGCATACATAGATTCACTTATTCATTAAAGCAACATCATAACTGAGGTAAGCTAAGTATGAAAAACATAAGTGAAAGCACACATCCAAATTAGTGTAAACATCAAACAATAATCAAGGTCACAAAAAAACCATATAATCAACAAAGACATACTAAATCTATCTAAATTAAACACTGATGAAAACACATTAATATATCTATGGTGTGTGCATGGGGTTCTATTTATTAAATTTGTCATATCCCAATGCCTACATCTATGCCACCCTCTTATATGATGCCCTCCCTCTATCACACTCTAAGGAATAGATCTATCCTATATCCACAAAAAAAAATGAAAGTAGTTACCTAAAAATAATATAAAATCCATAATATACTGCTATAATAAACTAACAAGCATGATCATCATATATACAATATAAAATTACATCTAACTCCATAGCTAATTAATCATGTAAATTAAGCAATATATAACTGACCATAATCAACATATTAAATCAAGCTTAACTAAACATTAATGTGTCAAATAATAACCATAAAATCCATAAATTAATAGGTTGTTAAGGCTTAGATATAAATTAGGATGTGACATGAGTAGTGAAGTAGAGGGTTGATCACGTGTAAAATTTGAGAAACTATATAATCATGATTGTTGATATGATTTTCTAAATGCAACAATGGAGTAATTGTTTTCTTCCCTAATAACCATATAATTTGATGTGAACTCAACCCTCTTGTTTAAAGTAATGTGAGTGATTTGATAAATAGATACGGGATTGGTGGATAAATATGGAACACATAAAACATCATGAAATGTCTCATCATTCGCTTCAATAAATACACTCCCACTAACTTCAATGGAAGTATCATCACCTAATAATATGGAAGGCATAGAATAAGGCTCTAAGGACAAGTACGTGTCCTGTGATAAAGCCATGTCATGTGAGGCACCAAAATAAAATACCCATGTGGAAGGATGAGATGAAACTAAAACAATTAATTTTACCTTATATTTTCCATTCTTATTGTCTTTGGCCTTAGAATACTCCTATGCTAATGAAATCTGATTGGAATAATTAGGGACACTGATATTGTGCTTCTCAAGAATTTTTATCATTTGATCAATCTACTTATTCTTGTATTTAGATTCATCATGTCCATATTTATTGTAATAGCTACATGTGAGTCATTATTTCTTTGGTTTATCATCTAAAGAGGAGGCCTCTTTTGAGGATTTTGACTTAGCATTAGATTCATGAACCTTTCTTTTCTTTGGGTCCTTCTTGTTCTATTTCTTATCCTTACTTATAAAAACCTTAAGTTTATCATGATTCACAATTAAGGCATGTGATTTAGATGACTTTAGTGTACCCATTTGAATGAGATTATATTATTCTTGATTTAATTTAATTAAACAAAGTTATCTAATGAAAACATGGTCCATGTAGCTCCAAAGGCATATTTGGTGGCATATAAGGTATAAACAAAGACATAATAGTCATAATCCAATTTGAAAAAGATTGAAAAAATTAATTGACCATCCTTTTTATCAATGCCACATTGTTTCAACTATAAATTCAGTGATTTAAAATTTGTGAATATGTCTTGTATAATATCAAAATATCATGGGGTCAAATTGATGAGCTCATTCCCCAAATGATGGCTTCTCATTATAACATGTAATTTCCAAAGAGTTTTTCTAATATGTTCCACACTTCATTTGGAGTAGAAGTAAATTCAATATGAAAGAGTGAGTCAAGAAACATAGATAGGCATAATAGAATGTAGGATTCATCTCATTGGTTCTACCACTTCAAAATCTCTATTTTAGTTGTTAGTTCTATTTATATACCCATAGTGATTCAATGTAATACTTTACTTAATATAAGAATAAAAAATAAACTTAGATCCATGGTGAAAAAAATTATGTGTTTAAATACATTCTCAAAGAGTATGATATTCAACCCTCCTGAATATATGAAGGTTAAAATTAGCAAGGCATGATAATATTGCCAATGTGTATAGATAAAAAAAACTTGCACTTTAAAAAAATATAACACCTCAAAAGGAGCAGCTGGTTGAAAGTTATGCATGTTTGAACTTCTATATGGCAAGGGAAATATCCACTTTGTAAAATTTGAAAAAATGTGGGTATGCAAAAGAATTGGAAGAGGTGATAATTTAATCCCCTACTAGTAGGAATCCAAATTTAATACCCATCTATGTGAACACACCATATGAATAGGTGGTTAATAACTTTTTTGAATGCTCCTCCCACTCACTTAATTGATATGATTTATATGGGAGTGATATCATCCAAAAAAATCCCCTTTTTTAAATAAATAGTGTCACACTTCATGTGATTAAATTTGGCATGCTTATGGCCATTATTAGAGTTTGGAGGTTGATTCATGGCTAGGTTTTACAATCATGGATGTCATCACCCTCTATATTTATTGAATCTTTTTCATGTTCCCAAAATAGGATTTAGAACTATATGTTCACCCAAAATTCATGATGCTAGGATTGTCAATCCTTTTCATAGTCAAAGAAATATGTCAGGGTTATAGCTGGTCATTGTAGTTATTAGAGTTTTTTACTAATATCATAGTTGATAATCTTGATTATGGGGTCATGGAGTGCTCTAGTAGTCAAAATTCATGATGTTAGTATTTCTAATTGCTTTGGTAGTTGATAGTCCTGATGTTAGGACTATGGACTACTCTTATAGTCAATAGTTCAACTTTATGTTAGAAATGCAGCCTAAATTTTGAGTTGTCAATGTTTGTAGCATTAGAGGTAGGAGGGTTCCTTTTAGATACCAGAGATGGGGAGAATTATGGGACTGATGGGAATTTTAGAGTTTTTTGTAGTGCACATAAGTGTAAAAACTTTGCCAATCTCAAAAAACACTAGATATGGTATGATTCTTGAAAATACACCAAAGAACCACTAAAAATCTACAAAAACCTATAAAAAATTAGAAATTATTTTCACTTGAAGACCATTTATTGTATAATTTGTGTAAAATTATTGAAAAAGTCCCAAAATCCTCCAAAAATAATAGAAACCAATTGTCAAAAAACTACGTCATATTTGTAGTTAATCTTAGGATTTTGACACTTTATGAATTTGATGGCATAAGAAATTTTGCATGAAAACCTACTATATGAAATATTAATAGTAGGAGACACCTTTCTCTTATTCTTTTTATGAATCTAGATCAATAGAGGACCTCAAAAGAAGATCAAAATCCATAAAAGTGTGAATCTTTAATATCTAGTTTAATGAATGGTAGAAATATGACATGTAAGCTAAAACTTAATGTTTCACAATAAGAAAAATTGCACTCATCTACCATAATTTCTATGATACCATTTTAGAGTAGGCCATAATTTAATATCTAATAGATAGATTTGAATGCATGAAGAAATTACATGTGTGTAGTGTATATAAGAGAAAGTGAAGTTGATCTATAAATCAATCCTAAATCTGAGAAGATAAATTATTTAACTATACTATTATCAATACTTAGATAATAAATGTCATGACCAATATGCATCCATTAAATCTACCTAAGGTATCTCTTATCATATAATATGGATAGAGAAAGTTTCAAAGCCTCTAGTCAAGCAACACCACATTA
This sequence comes from Torreya grandis, assembly GCA_037957365.1. Taxonomy (NCBI): domain Eukaryota; kingdom Viridiplantae; phylum Streptophyta; class Pinopsida; order Cupressales; family Taxaceae; genus Torreya; species Torreya grandis. Next base: position 2,906,446 of record JARHVA010001351.1, on the reverse strand, counting down.
TAACCCTATCTAGGTCTAATAGGCAATTGTAAATTAAATCTAATGTAATGCTCACTAAATATTGTGGCACAAATGGGGGATAAACAAAAATAATAAACATGTAAATTAAAAATATACTCAAACGTAGAGGTAATATTAATAAAGGAGAAATAATTTATTCATTATCTATTATTCATGCAAATCTATCTACTAAAAATATTAAGAGTTAGTAATACTCATCTTGAAGACAAACCCATTGAGCTTTAACCTCTCCCTTAGCCAATGGTTATTTATAAGAGATTTTTATGTATTGTTGAAGAATATAAGGATGGATAATGGACTATAGTCTATCCAAGGACCTCTTAATAAATCTCAAGCTTTCACAAGACAAAGGATCTCCTCTAATAATAATGAAACCCTAAGCAATGAATCCTTAAGTAGAATGGTGGAAATGCATATAAAGAAGTACAAATGAATGATTCTCTCTATTGGAAATATAGTTAAATAGGGATATATATAGCTTGATTTTATCCAAATCCATTCCATAATTTTAGCTAACTTAGTCAACCTAGTTGACCTTATTAGGTGTAAAAATATAGTTGTTAGGTCCCAAACTCAGTCAGCCTAGGCCAGCTCATTCTTATAACATGAGATATTCCTAGACCTAGGTTGACCCATTAAAATACATTGAAAAACTATTAAAAATTGAGTTTTTCTTAGGTATAGATTAATTTATATTGTTAACTACTTAGATAAGCATGTGAGTTAGGTTTCAAAGCTTATGGAAATGTATAGGAGGGGTTTGTATTGGTTTCAGGTGGTGGTATAGGGAAAAAAATATTATGAAGCACTAAATGTCTACCCACCCATTTCATAGTGTACCCTTTAAGGTGTGTACTTAGAGAGATTGAAACTCGATATGGTATTTCAAGAAATGAAGTGTTAGTAAGTATGAAAGATTTAAAAATATCATGTGTATACATTTGCCCCACTCAAAACTTATCATGTGTCATGAAAGTGTAACATGGGATGGTGCTTTAATAAATAACACATAAACACACTAAAATATGATAACTAAAGATTAAATACTATAATTAATGTTTAAAGGAGATGAAATTAACTAAAATTACCATATACATACATTAACTTACCTTTCCACTGAATTAATGCATACAAATATCCTAGTCTTGATCATGGAGGGTGTAGTACCTGTACTTGAGAAACCCTAGGTATAAAAAACTAATAATAACAACAATTAATGCATATATAACATGGTCAAAGTAGCAATTGATAACTCTCAAAATCTAACTAAATTACTTACAAAAATGGCAAACTAGGATTGTTAAGGCAAGGTTAGAACCATAAGATCAATCATGTAAATGACAAAATGATGATAAATGAAGTTAATACATACTAAATCATGTTGATAAGCATGTAAAATATAAATTAAAAATGAAATATAAATGCAATAAAACTCTAACAAAGATATGTAATCAAGTGAAAAGTAACCCCATATGATATAATCATGTCAAATCAAACATAAAGAAACTATGAATGACTAAAAATGAAATTTAAATCAATATGTAATACAAGTATTTCAAATGAATATTAAGACAGCATATAAACATGTAAAATTTACTATGTAAGATAAGTGAACTCCACAAAGATCAAACAAGAACATGATATACATATGAAAATAAAAATCTCTAAAGTAATGAGTAATCAAACTTAGTGCTTTTTTCTAAGATATAATGTAAGAAAACATAACCAACTAATGACATGACTAGGATGACATTGAGATGTTATGGCAAGCAAATGTGAAGAGTTGTTCATGAGGAAAACCTGGTCCTATCTAAGTTATTATAATACAAATCACAAACTATAAACCAAGAGGTATAAATAGGTAGATGTGATCAAATAAAATTAATATCTAAGAAGGGGAATATTGAGAAAATATGATGTAAACAATGGAATATGAGGTTCCACATGGGTGATGTGAACATCCTTAGTAATAATGAGACATAATATTCAAGTGAGAAAGATTATAAGTTGTCGATAAAAAAGACTGAGGACACTCTAACTAATGAACACAAAACCTCAACTAACAAGTGAAGTGCATAAATTAACCCATGAAGGCTATATGCATGAAAATTAAAATGGACCTACCTTCCCACAATGTGTTCCCCATTCCTTAGGACCCCTTATAGAGTCACTAGTCTACTATGAAGATTAGGTACTTGTGTGATAAATTAGGTAGAACTATAAGTATATGATATAATGAGGCTTCCTACTCTAGTCTACTAGCATAGTGCATCCCAATGGATCTTGGCTTTATCATGGGGCCAAATATGGAGTTTGAGATTAGAATAAGATAAGAGATGTGCCAAATGTAGATCACATCTTTTAGTGTGATCTAACATTTAATATATTTTTTGCATTTTATTTCTTTTATGATTTAAATTTTAAATCTTTTATTTTTTTCTATTCCTCCTTCATACATATTCAAAGAACCTAATCATGATTGAAATAGGTTACCAACATAAGATACATTACACTTGGTCTCCATAGAAAAGGACCTAAATACCAAGGTGTCTAAAGACTCCTAGACTTGCCCACAAGTAAGTGTACAATCTAAAAATTAACCTATATTTGCCTCAAATGAAAGGAAATAAGGGAAATATGGGGATCATGAGAGATATATCCATGTAATAAGTGATACAATGATGAAAATTCTTATAGTTGATCATGAAGTAAAAAGAGTGAAATGAAATGGATGGGGTTATGTTATGATAGTCATATGAATAAGAAATTCATGATAATCTACAAAGGATCTAGCAAAAACACTAATGAAAGTAGTTTTCATATTGAAAGAGGTGGGAAAGTAAATAGTCATCCCAAAATAGGGGGAAATTAAATGATCATCCCAAGAAAGGTGGAAGTAAATAATTATCAAATAATAATACATATACTAAGGAAAATAATCATATAAATAGATAAAATGATACCTAACAAACACAAAGTAAATAAATGCCAAATGTCATAAAACTAAATAACCAAAAAGGAAACAATGGTTATAGTAAAATGAAATAAAACCAAAGAACCCAAAGGAAATAATGGTCTAGTGAATTGTGTTTGTGAGGAAGACCTAGTCCTATCTATAATGTTGTAACTAAAATGAAACTAAATGAAATAAAGTGAACAAAAATAAATAAACATGATACAAACATAATAATTAAAATCTATGATAACATCTTTATCTAATGTGAGCATGTGAAATATAAGCCTATGTATTTTAGAAGGTTTCTTGAAGTTAAATTTGTTTATTATTAAATGTATAATCAAATTTGGCATCATAAAATTCCCCAAATGTTATTTTGATGTAGGGATGGGAAAAATAATATTAAAAAAGGTCTAAATTGATATGTGGATGGGCATCACAATATTCCCCAATATGTGATATGGAATCAGGTGAAGCTAATCTATTAAAATGAGTTGCATTAGGTTGGTAGGTGCATTTATAGACAAGTAAATGTGTTGGTATGTTAGATTTTGAAGATATTTAAATTTGAATAGGATGTGTTAGAGAGGTATGAATAGGTATATAATGTAAATGAAGACCAAGTATGATGTTCTTTAGGGTAGGAATTTTAACTAGGTGCTCCTTGGGTTCATGTAGCCTAAGAGGTTAAGGATTGACAAATGTAACTACTCATTTGAAGTTGATCATATTAGTTATAATTTCCTTATTGGTGTAGTAAAAAGGATCAAATATGGCTTATAAAACATTAGTAGACAAGGAAGAAGTATGGGGTAATTGTTGGATATCATTAGGTAGGTGATATTGATGTGATTGTCATTGTTTAGATTGGAGTTTTGAGGCATGAAGATATTCTTTATAGAATTATTTTGTAAGAGTATCAAGATTGAAATGTGGACCAAGAAAGGAATAAATAATAAATAGTGAAGATCATGACAAGCATCATGGGAATAACCTATCGTATCATGCAACCAATAAAACTTATCAATATTGTACCATTTTGGAGGAAGTTGGGAAGGATCAGAGTTCATAGGTTTAGAGGGTGAAAATTTATTCTTAAATTAATTATATACTCAAGGGAGGGTGGGTTGGGTTAAAATTGGCTAAATTGGTTGCTCCATTTTGATTTTGGGGAGGCTTATAAGAGTCAATATTATGATAAAATTATTGGAAAGGTTCCTTAGTAGCTGTTTGAAGTGATTTAAACTGAGTCATAATAAATTCTTGCCTTTTTTACTTGGTATAAGGCTTATTAAAAAGTTTTAGGCTAAAATATGTGAACATTGTATTGAAGAGGGGATTTAAGAGCATTACCAATAAGAGAGTATCCTCATTCATGTTATGGTCAACTTTACTAGCTACAGACTTCCATCATTTGATGGAAGTGTGAGTAGATTCATTAGGAAGTTGTTTGGCATTAATGAAATGGCTAAGGTAATTTTTAGGAAGTTTTTTGTGTTTGAATTATTTCACTAGATCATTGAATAAATCTTATATTTATGTAATAGAATGTTGAGAAAGTTGATTTTACCATTAAAGCGCATCACTAAAAAAGGTTTTGGCTAAGATCTTGGTGGTATAAAAGGTGTTAGTTTGGACCCATTACTTATAGATATTTCCAAAATATTTAACAAACTTAGTGTGGTCTTTAGTTACATCATATGTGATAGTTGGAGTGATGTTTCCAAGGTCTATGGATACAATGAATGGAGTTCATTCTGAAGATGTTGAAGAATTTTTCTATGCAAAGGAGGTTGAGGGATGAAATTCATATCAACATATCTAAGGGGAGGAGGGAAAAAATTCTGATTTAGTTGATTCATGATGACTTGAGGTGGTTAAATATCCATTTATAATATCCAATATTACATTTGAATCATTTGAGAATTGTTAGTTGTTTGTATAAAACTCATTTATTGAATCATTTAAGTAAGACTTGAGTTATAGTAATGGGAAGAAATTAATTATTAATGGTAGGTGGAGCATTCCCTATATTTTTATTATGTGATGTATTTTTGGGTGGAGAGTTCCCAACATTTTTAGGAGGAGGACTAAGATGAAGAACTTAAACTATAGTAAATTGTGTAGTAATTAGTTTGGGATTAGGAAGGTATGAAGGAAAGAATTCAATTGTTTTACCTAAAGTGATAATATAAGTGATGTTCTGATATAAATCCTTAATTATGCAATTTTATTTACTAATTAGAGATTTACAACATGACATCATTATAAAATAAGACTACGTAAATTAAAAAATAATAAAACTATAAATTACTAATCTTTGAAGCTAAAAATAGAATTAAAATTTTGAAGTAATTGATAAAATTGAAATGTTAATTAGGTAATAAAGGACCTAAAAACTTAACAAGATCAACTAGGTAGACTTAGTTTCTTGACAAAGCTCAATTTAAATTAAGTCATCCATCTCAATGTAGTCCTGATGAGGCAAAAATCTAAAAACGCATAAAATAAACTAGGTCAACCCACTCAACTTAGTTTCTTATTAGTTGCCTAAAAGTAAATTTATTTGAAAGATATAAAATGAAATAGGTTAACTAAAATGACTTAGTTTGTTAAAACTATAAGTGAAAATTTTAAAAACACAAAAAATGAACTAGGTTGACTAGAATGACTTAGTTTATTGAAATTGAAAGTGAATATTTAAAAAAAATAAAAAATGGAATAGGATGACCATACTGATTTAATTTTTTATTATTGAAAGATAAATTTTTAAAAACATATAAAATGATTTAGGTCAACTAGAATGACTTATTTTGTTGAAATTGAAAGTGAAAATTTTAAAAACAAAGAAAATGAACTAGGTTGGGTAGAATAACATAGTTTGTTTAAATTAAAAGATTAAGGTTAGTAAAAAATGGTAGAACTAGGTTGACCAACATGACCTAGTTGACTATAAAAGAAAAACCTATAAAAATACTATGAAACTAAGTCAACCAGCTTGATCTAGTTAACTATAGAAGAAAAACCTGTAAAAATACTATGAAACTAAGTTAACCAGCTTGATCTAGTTGACTATAAAAGAAAAACCTGTAAAAATACTATGAAACTAAGTCAACCAGCTTGACCTAGTTGACTATAAAAGAAAAACTTGTAAAAGAATACAAAATTGGGTCAACAAGATCAACAAATTTTGAAAGCCTACATATAGAATGTTTAACTAGATTGATAGGTTCAATCTAGTTGATTATGAATATATATATATATATATATATATATATATATATATATATATATATTAAATAAAAAAAATATGCAAGCATTAGATTCACATCAGGTTCACCAGAATGTATGCAAGAAAAAGTGAAGTTTATCTACAAATAAATCCTAACTCGAAGAAGATAAATCAGCTAACTATACAGCTAGTAAAACTTAGATAATTAGGTTCATGACCAATATGTATATAATAAACCTACATAAAGGATATCTTATCATATAATATGGCTAGAGAGGTTTCAAAGCCTCTAGTCAAGCAACACTAGACTATAACCCTAGCTAGGTCTAATATGCAATAATAAAGTAAATCTAATCTATTAATCATAAAATTTTATGGCATAAATGTGAGATAAAAATAAAAATAAACATTCAAATTAAACATAAAACCAATTAAATATAGAGTTAATCCTAAGCAAGGAGAGATAATACATTCATTAGCCATTATTCATGTAAATCTATCTACTAAAGTAGAAGAGTAAGAGTTAGGAATATTACCTTGAATATGAACCCCTAAAGCTTCAACCTCTCCCTTAGCTAATGGTGTTTTAAAAGAGTTTTTTTTGTATTATTTAAGAAGCTAAGGATGTAAAATAGACTATAGTCTATCCAAGGACCTCCTAGTGAATCTCAATCTTTCACAAGACAAAGGTTCTCCTCCAATAACCATGAAACCCTAAGTAATGAATCCTCAAGTAGAATGATAGAAATGTAGATAAAGAAAAATAAATGAAGGATTCTATCTATTTTAAATGAAATGAAAGAGGGGTATATATAGCTTGATTTGACCTTAATCCATTCTATAATTTTAGATGATGTAGTCGACCCAGTAAATTTTATTAGGTGGAAAAATAGATCCGTTAGGTCCTAAACTAATTCAGCCTAGGCCAACTCAGCCCTATAACATGAGATATTCATAAAACTAGGTCAACCCATTTGAATGCATTTGAAAACTAGTAAAAGGGAGTTTTTTTCTTAGGTAAGGGCTATTTAAGGTGGTGTATTTCTTAGAGAAACATGTGAGTGAGGTGTCAAAGCTTATGGAAATATATAAGAGGGGTTTGTATTAGTTTTAGGTGGTAGTATAGGGAAATGTTTTTCTATAAAGCACTAAATCGCTGCCCATCACTTTCCCAATGCACCCTTTAAGGCATGCACTTAGAGAGATTAAGACTCAATGGATTCCTACAAGAAAGGAATTTCTAGTAAGTATTAAATATTTACAAATATTTTATGTATAAATGTAGTATTGAAATCAAACATGAGCTAGAAGAAACATATTATTCAATAATCAAAAGATTGCAATATTAGCATTAACATCATTAGCCATAAAATATTTAAGAAGGTACATTATATAGGTGAAATATAAACATGTCCTCAATTCCTCATGAATGTGGGATTATCTTTCATAATGACCTAAAAGACACATAAGCAATCAATCTAAACATGTTTAGGAAAAACTATTAAATGGAATACAAACCTGCACTAACAAATCCTCCTCAGGGAAACACCCTATCATAAATTGGCTAAGGTAGATTTTGAATAATAGGTGCACTAAAATTAAGGGGTGGTTATGAAATTCACCTTACTTACACGTGTATAAAAGTGAAGCCAACCGAGTCACCCCACCATCTATAAACAAATTATAAGAATCAAGTGTAGTATATGAAAATAATTAAAAATGTACTTTTAAATCAAATTTTAGATAAAATTTACTTACCATTTACATGGGAACATAAATACTAATTTTTCCATCCTTTCAATGGTGGAATTTAATGTTGGAAAAAAGTATGTATGTAATATGATAAATTTGAGCAAATGAGATTTGATTATGTAATTTAACCAAAATGCCTAAATATACAATTTACCATTGAAATAGAGAACCATTAGATTAAAATGAAATCAAATGAAACATTAAATACATCATTATAACATAAATATATGTGTTCCCAATCAAGATTCAAAGAAAATAAAATACTAAATGATTATGGATTATGGATTTTACTTTTTACCAATAGACTTAGAATTTATCATGATATTGGCTTGAAGACTTGATCAAATACTATGTTGATAGAAGACTTTAGCCTAGATTAGACATGGATTTATTGCACATTACTTATTTAACTTCTATATATTTTTTCCATGGAGGGGTGATGGAGTTTAAACATAAAAAAGGAGGTAATATCAATGGCCATTATTCAAATTTGAGTGCAGATAATCAATGGTAGAGGATTATCCAAGGAACTAAAAATTCTTTGAAAGCCATTATAATAGAGGCTTCTAGAGAAGAGCGGATAAGATGGAGAGAATTATAGAATTATATAATACATAAAGAGGGATTAGTGATGATTAGTGAGTGATTTGATATGTGATTAGGGGCTTCTAAAGAATCTAGGGGGTAGGCTTCTATGAAACCCTAAAAGTAGGTAGGTGGGTGGGTCATGGGAATTTTAAATTTCCAAATGATGGACAAGTGGGATTAGTTAGTGGATCATAGAAAAATAGGTGAATTAATTGATTTTTGGGGTAGGAATAAGGTTAGATGAGGAATAATGAAGGGTAATGTTAGATAAATGATGAGAATGGATGATATTAAATAGGATTAGATGAAAGAGGTGAAATTAGTGTCAAATAATAGCAACATTAGTGAAAATAAATGAAGTGAGAAAATTTATATGTATACATTTTCCCCCTCTTTGAAAGGGTATTGTGAGTGGATGAAGTGGAAGGAGTAATGGTATTTCAAAGAAGAAAGACATGAGATGATTGAATGTTAGTAGATGATATAAGATGAATGAATGTTAGTAGTTGATTTTAGTGGACATATTATTCCCCTTAAATGGGACATAAAAATAAGAATGGGGTGAATTTCTACTTAAAAATAATAATAAGGGGTTAGATTCAAGATGTGAGATAGATAATGAAGAAGATCAACTCGACCTGAGTAGTGAGCTACAAGGTAATGCCCCTGATAGACAATATGCATAAGGAGTAGAAATGATTATGTCATGGTTGTTAAAACATCCCAAGGGTGAATCACCCATAAAATGATGATGATAATAAGGATGCATGTAAGGGAGAGCTATAGGTTAAAATAAGATAATGATATGATGAGATTAATGATGAGTATAGCTCAAGGCTAAAGTTGATCAATGTGATGAAGGAATTAATATTATATAGTGACCAAAGATTAAGGTGATGCATGGGACTACATGACATCAAATCAATGATCCATAATGCAATAAATAATAATGATGCCTCTAGCAAAGTCACATGTAAGGGAGTGAGAGGTAATAATAAATTTATGGTCATGGTCATGCCCTAATTGAAGGAAGAATCATAAACTTTGTATGATGAATTGACCAATCAATGATGATGGATTATTTATGAAAGAAAATATTTATGTTTGATTTTTTATTCCCAATCAACATGTATATTTGATTGAAAAAAATTAAGGAGATGATTATTGACCAATATACTGATTGATTAATGTTTGATATTGTATCTCAAGGATTTGAATGATATAAGACTTGAATATGGTGAGGGGTAAGAGAGATGTAATGATGAAAGAGAAGAGAGTGGATGAGTTGACCTTAGACACTTTATGTGACTAAACAATGCATACATAGTCTAAAAATGCCTCATGCCAATTTAGTTTAGTAGTTATTCAATAGATGATGTGACTTATATGAAGATAGAGGACTAGGAAAAATTATGGGAGATAATATGTTAGGTGTTGAAAACTAAAGAGATGATAGATGATTGGTTAGAGGACATATACATGATGATAAAATGATTTGGAGGAATGATTGGATTTTATATGAGTGGAATAATATGATCAACTTGATGATGGGGTTGATATGATTAGATGATTAGGAAAGTAAAAGAGGATAGGATAAATGGTGAGTACAATTTATTGTCAAGCCATCATTACTATAATAAGACTCATCATTGTCTAAGCAATTCAATGTATATTTTCATGAGGCAATATGCCCCATGATATAAGTATGACTTAGAGGACATTGTTCCAAAGTTCATAAAAGGGGGAAATAATGAACTTTGCATCATAGAGGGTGCCTAAAATCATTATTTTATCTTTTGTGGAATCATAGCATCCCCATAGAAAAAAAGAGACACAACACAAGAATAAAAATAAACATATTCAAATAAATGAAAAATAAGATAATTAGATACAAACAAGGCAAAAACTCAAAGCATATAAGTAACTCACACAAGTATCAACATATAGATTAATTTTGACTAGTTTATTGTCTACTATCCTAAGTTGAATTAGTAGGATGAGTGATCATGTGATTCGTTGGACAAAGTTGATTGTTATTATCATGATGTGACTTTGGACTAAGACTAAGAAGTTGGGCAAGGTATAGTCTTGGAGTAGACTAGTGACTTGATTATGATAAGGTTATGGATAAGGACTTAGGTGAAAATATTACAAAAAAGGACAGGATAAAATGATAAAATGATAAGACTTGTAAGACTTAAGACAAGATAAGATGGCTAAGACATTAGATAGGACAATTAGGATATTTAGGACATATGACAAGACAAGATGATATTACGATGTGACAAGATGATATATATGACTTAAGACCTAGGATAAGATGACTAGGATATGTATGAAAAGATGACAAAAGACAAGATAACTTATATGTTTTTGGTATTTTTGTAGATTTTATAATTTTTAGGTTTTTTTTTTGAATGTTTTAATTTTTAGGTCTTTTGAGATATGCATATACACTATACAAATGGGATTACTAGTAAATCAAATACTAAGCCTAAAAACTAGGATAACAATGGAATGAATGATGGATGGGATGACATAAGGATGAGGGTGATGCTCAAAATGGGATGAGGAATAAGGAATAATGGGCTAGGGATTGCCAATGACCACATCATGAAATAAACATATATTTAGTTAATTGACTATCCATTAGAGGATATTCCAAGATGATTATAGAACACTTCTTAATATACCTTCCATGTTATTATGAAGTTAAAGATGGGAAGGAAGGATGGATATAATAGGATGCATGATATGATGGTAGATGATGGGTAGGAATAAGGGACCAAGGGATAAGATAGACAAGGATGACATGGATGGGATTGATGGATTTTCCCCCCAAATGTTGAGTTACCATGTAAATAATGGATTATGTTACCATGATGTCAAAAATTAGTTTTCACCATGGTACTTTCCCAAGGCACTAGAAGACTAGTTTTCACCATTGCATGAATGATTATTTTTTTATTTATTTTATTTGTATGTTTTTTTGTGACCCTTTTTAACCTTTTATATAGCATCTTGATTTTTTGTATATGGGTACAAGATGCAGGAATGATCACAATTTTATGACTTTTAGCCAATGCCCATTCTAGAGATGTTTGATTTTAGGACCATGTTGTTGATGTTGGATTTGCTATTGTCACTATTACCTTTGTTGACTCTTTATTGAGACCTTTATAGAGATCTAGAGTAGGTGTCCTCATCATCCCTACTAGAGACAATGCTACCTGGGTTTATGGGATGTTGAATAGATGGATTTAGGTTTTGTATTTACTAATGATGTACATGATTTGATTAGCTGATAAGATTTGAGAGAAAAGTGTAATGGGTTATTATGAAGTGGGGCTATAAATTTCATACTCTATTGGAAATGTTGGATGTTTGACATTGGATTGTTGCAATATGACAAAAGTCTTTAAGAGATCTAAGAATTTTGGATTGTATGAGTATTATTTGATCCAATTATTTAAATGATTATAAGCCATATTAATACCACTTTCAACATCATTTTTATTTATTGATTGGATTTTAATTTGACTATCCACTGGTTCTTGATTTTTGGCTTCACTAGAGGAGATTGATTTTTGACTTGGAAGATGCTAATTATTTTGAATTTGATAGTCCCCTATCACCTAAGTTTGGGCTTTATTAGGGGAAGACACTATTTGATTAGGACAATGATTTAACCTTTATTTATTGTGACTTATTAGATCAAAGGTGATTTAATCAATATAATTGACTTTTTGAATATGATTTTGGACTTTTGTATTTGTGGCACATGTTATATTTCTCAAGAAAGGTTCCAATGATGTATGTTCCTATTCATACCTATGGAGGGAGGTGATTAAATGATCATTAATAAAAAGGAAAGGATTTATGATGTATGAAGGTGGTGTAGATGGTATGATGAGTTCAATGATGGGTGATAGGGTAGCATGGTCCTCACAAGGGTTCTTACGAGACCCAATTTTGACATCAAAGAATATCTCCTCAAGATAAGTAAAAGGATCACTAAGAATATCTATAAGACACATGTCTAAGGTAATATCCGATTAATTATACCAATCTTTAATAGATAAATCTTATAATAAATCTATTATGACTTTATCATCCTAATTGGGATTAAAAGATATGCTTGGTGATTGATTATCATCCAAATTAGATTTATCTTCAAAAACATAGCCATATCCATCATCTATTGAAATATCTATGAGGGATGATGTTGTTGATGAGGAATCTATTTCAGATACTAGTGTTTAAAATGACCCCAATTTAGATATTACTTGTATTGACTTTGATGCTGACTCTGATACATAATATGTGATGTTTTTAATAGTGGATTCTTTGTTCATAAATGACCTCTCAATATGGGGTTTTTATGTGATGATAAGGAAATAATGGATTCACCAAGGATAGGCCATAAAATAAGGACTCATTAGGGAAATGAGGACTTGGATTGTGGGGAACAAACTCATCTTCAATGGAGGATTTTTCAAAGATGAGGGGATCATGAAATGTGGATGTGGTGTCTTCACATTTTCTTGGAAAGAGAAGGGTTTGATTGTGATGAGCAATTGAATCTTGGCATCCCTCTTATTGTTTAACCAAGGATGTAGACTCATCTAATTCATTATCAATTTCAATGTCACCATAGTTAATGAGTTATTGGATATATTTTGTTAAATTATGACATTAATTAATGGTATGTCCCCAAGTTAGATGATATACATAGTATTGGTTGGTATTATACCAAGAGAGCTTAAGATTGGTAGGATTAAGATGTCATATAGGTGGATATACCATCATGTAAACAACAATAAGTTGGTGGAAGAGGGATTATAATGATATAGGAAGAGGATTATAGGGGCTCTCTTTACTTCATGACTTGGATGCAAGAGCATTATACATTGGATAAGATGATTATTGATGTGATTGGGTGAGTAGACTACTATTAGAAGGTGTTTCCAAGATAGGATTCCATTTTTTATTGTAGGAAGGGGTAGATGACTAGCTATAATGAGTGGATAGAGAGTATGAATGAGATTGGGTGGTGCGAATATTAAGAGTTATCAGATGTGGATGGACTGGAAGTAATATGGGGTGGATGGGGTCAATGTCCATAGGATGTGTAGTTCTCATCTTATAGAGGTGATAAAGGAACATATCCATATTGGTGATGAATCATTACTAAATCAATGTATTGGTCAAATTTGTTTTAGATGCCATAAATCAAGATGGGAGAAATTATGAATGATGTGATTTATCGGACCTAATCGATAGGTACAAGGGATTAAATAGAAAGATTAAGGGATGAACATAGGATGTGTGGAACAAATTTGGACAAAGGATTGTTATAGTTTTATCTCAAGTTTGATTTAATATTTGGAGGTGATGTGATGGGATAAAACAATATTTAAGTAGACTAGTTTAGGACATGAGCTATAATTTGATGATTTAGACTGGGTTTGATTAGATGGGATACAACAAGATCTAAGATTCTATAGGGGGATAAAATGGACCAAGAGACTAATTTTGAGTATGGATTGATTGGATTAAGACTATCTCAACACTAGGATGATCGATTCAAATAGGATAATATGATTGTATTAATATATTGATAGGATATGTGATTATGACTTAACCTTGATTATACACAAACAAACTTAGTATTGAAACCTTGATTTGGGAGAGTTGTTTGCCAAAATAGATGAAGACTAATGTATGAATACAAACCTAGTGGGAGAACTAGTATAGATAAGGGGATGAGTAAGGTTAGACTAGAATTAAGACTAGGTTGGTAAGCTGGTGACTAGACAAGGTCAAGACAAATGATTGGTTTGAGCTAGGAGACTAAACAAGTTAAGGTGATATGTGATTGGTTATGGATAAGGTGGACTTAGTCTTATTTAGACTATGATATTATTTAGATGACAATAATTGATTAGGATATGTAGATGATGTGGGTATGACTAGTGATAGGTATATGAGACTAGATTAGAATAGGATAAGATGCAAGATGAGATAGGCTTAAAGAGACATACAAAAATGTGTAAAAAAATATTTGTACAAGATGATGATATGATGATGAGACAAGTATATAAAAGATGACATGTGAAATAGACGTAGATATATGTGTATAGGTTTGGATAAAAGGATGAATTAGCTCAAAAATAACATGGATCTAGCATAACATGCACCAAATCAAGCAAACCATAAATCTATGCTAGAAAAAAAAATTGGGTGTGTAACTTGATGACTAAACTATATAAAAACTTTACAAGCTAGGTTATAGTTTGGTGACCCATTATAGAATCTCCCAAACCCTCTCAACCTTGTCTTCACATGATGTTCACTTGGGAGTAGTAAGTTACCTATTATGGATGATGGTCCTATACTAGTTAAATGGGATCTCTAGGGGAGTCCCTAATATATTCTAGGTATAGTGGGTCCTAAATACATGTAGGGTGTTGTCTAATGCTTGGTTTAGAGAATTAAATCTTCCCCTTCATGGATGACCTATATGGGGTCAACTTCATGGCCTAATAATAATTATCCCTAATATTTACACTCCACCAGAAGATAGAGTGTGGATTAGTGCATGGTGGTGAAATCCATCATCACTATTGCCCTAAGACTATGGAAAGTACATTGGTGTCAATTCCAAGTCACATTTCCCCTATAAAATAAAAAAAATGGGAGGGTTTATTTTTGGTTTTTTATATTTTAAAAATCATCGCAAGGATGTAAGGAGGAGAGCATACACAAATATATCCCTCAAGTGACACATAATCAGAAAAAGGATTTATTAACCAATTAATTTAGACTTGATATATTTAATATATTTATAAAATGATTTTTCAAACATCAAAAATATATTTGACAAGTGACCTACAAGACAAGTGATTAGTAGTTTCAATTAGAAATCTTGAAGGGTCAACTTACAATATAAGATGTTACACAAAATATATAACCTAGAAGAGAAGATGTTAGTAATTCAAAATTTATATTAGATTCACCCCTACAAGAAATAAAATGTTAATATAATAATCCTTAATAAAAATCACAAAAAAAATCATGATTTTGCTCTATAACTTATTTTATATGAGGGGCCATGATGTGGGGGTCTCGGGGTGGTATCCCCAAATAGGGTCAAGGGGTAGCTCCCCTTTCAAGGTTAAGGGTAAGTGCCCCTTAAAAATTCAATGGGCATCACCCCTTATTAGTTCCAAGGGTAGTTTACCATGCATGCTCTTGGTCATAATGTTGATGGTTAAAATTGTGCTTGTTTCTAACACCAACAATGGGAAGTTTCAAGATGTGGGACTTGCGACTTGAAACAACCTTCAGATTTTTAAGAAGCTTGTCTCTTCTTTATATTAAGTTTATACTGGGAAAAGGGATAGGAATTTTAATAAAAACATAAATGCAAAGAAAGAAAATTTAACTATGGTGATGCGCCTGAATGTAATTCGACCCTTAATCTGAGCATAGTGAAACTATATGTAATATTCAATTACATTTAAGAGAAAACAAGGCATGATCAATGTAAAAGATGAAAACAATAGAAACAAAGGCTCACAGCTTAGACTATTTTTTCAGTGACATAGAAAATATCAATAAAGGCATAGGATTCAATCTTATTATTTATTCTCCAGTCACATAAGAGGCATAGAAACATGCACAGTTACATAAAATTTCCAACTCAAGAAAATATAACAAAGGCAAATGATATTCCTAATCACAGCTCTAGAAAGTCTAAAAATCTTGACAACATAGCTTAGACTACTTTTGTAATGACATAGAAAATATCAACAAAGGCACAGTATTAAATCTTCTTATTAATTCTCCAGTCACATAAGAGGCATAGAAACATGCATAGTTACATAAAATTCCAACTTAAGAAAATAGAACAAAGGCAAATGATATTCCTAATCACAACTCTAGAAAGTCTAAAACTCTTGACAATAATTCTCTCAAAAAATTCTCTCTAAGTATCTCATGATTTTTTGGTGATCTCTGCACCCCTATTTATAGCCTTGGATTCACTCTAGTTTGTTTGTGTGTTCCCAATCTAACAACCCAATTGAAATCTAACTAAACTGGAAGTGTCTAATAGAAGATATTTCTTAGATTTTGAAACACTCTATCTTCCAGTAGTTCATTGGCTGAAACAGATCATAGGACACTCCCTTATATTAAATGGAAGAGGACACTTAACTGATTTCCCTTTTCCTCTTGAAAACCTTCTCTTTATTTAGGATGCACTAGAAAATGACACCTGGCATGTTTCGCAACACTTACCAAAGACACACGCCACTTTCTGCATAACTTATACTCTTTTTGTGTCTTTTCTCAGGAGTGTTTCACCTTTGACACCTGTCACAATCCACTTCTTTGAAACCTTAACAAATTAATAGAAAATAAGACCCACAGTGTTTCTTTCCTGAGTAACTTTAAAAAGGGCATAGGGATAGGTGGCGATTTATACTTGCCTCAATAAAGGACACGTGGCAATCTCCACTTTACTTAACTAGGGACATGTGGCGATCTTCACTAATTTTAGCCACCTTTTGAGAAACCTATGGAAGGTGATACATTCTGGTCTCCACATTGCTCTATTTATATTATATAAATAATCAGGCCTCATTTCATATTTACAGAGACAGTGACACTTGGTGGCTTTTGCTTGTCTCAAAAACAAAACTTGAGACCCACCACAGTCTTTACTATATCGGTGAAACAAAATGAAGATAATTCAGATCTCAACACATGGTGGCTTCTACTCTCTTTAGTTAGGATACATGACGTCTTTTGTCATTTTTTAGAAAAGAAAATTGAAACCTTCTGCGATTGCCACTTGGCATTCTCTGCCTGATCCTGATACTTAGCTTGTTGAAACCTTCTGCTTAAAAGAGATTTGAAATGTAGGTGCCGATATGAAACATGGATTCTGACACTTGTCATGTTCCACTAAGTTACTATGAGATATGTGGCACGTCCTCACCAACTTATATAAATTATGAAAGATGCCTCAGTCAATGACACTTGGCAGCTTCCACTTGACTTTGACACTTAGACAAAATGAGGCAAAAAGAAAATCAAGCCCAAGCTCTGTTTCAAAACTTCACCATCTCGAACCAAAGTGTGTGGGGACAAAATTTTGTAGTGCACAACTGAAAATCAAAATGAAATGTAGAGTATTTTTTACTCTATAGTTATTGGTGACCCAAGGACTTTTGAGCCTGCTCAAAAAGAAACCACAACTCCTGCTAGATCAAAATTGCAAAATTACAGCTTCAGCAATGTTGTTTGATAGGTAGACCATTCATCATCAGATAACCCCTACTTATTCTGTAATTCATTGAAGGCTAAATAAAGGTTAATAATATCCTTGTGTGAAAAAAATTACAAAATTTAAACTATAGCCTTCAATTTGAATTCAAGCTGGGAAACAAGAACCAACATAGCTTCTACTTCAGGGACTGATGAATCATCCCTTAGATCTTGAAAAACTGTCTGATCATTCTATTTGGCCAACAACAAAGGCTCAATTTCATCAACCATTATCATTGTGTTGTCATCAAGAAATAGAGAAGGAAGACCTAATTGTACTAGGTCTTCAATGTGTTGTTTCATTTCACTGATTCCTTCTTTCGTTATGTCAAGAAGCTCTCTGAAACTGATGGATACAGAATTGTAACTGAGAACCTCATTCAATCACTTAGTAGTGAACATTCTATTCTCAATTCCTATTGTTGACAACATTCCATCCATTACATCATAAATATTTTGTAGAAATGTTTCAGAGTCCAATACTCTTCCAAAAACTATAGCCAGAGTGTTTACAACTAAATTCTCCACCTTTTTGCACAATTTTTGTGCATTTAGTAGGAAGGTGAGAGAAGGCTTGAGCTGAATAATCTCTAAAGAGATTATTTTCCACATGGATTCATAAAGCTCCTTCACCAAACTTAACACTCTAACATTCTTTGGCCTATTGGCTAGCTCTAGTGTCAATTGTGCTACTCTCTATTACTCAACTTGAAATTGGGCTTGTATAGCCATGGTATTATTTTGTTCAACCAACAACTTCTATTGTAATTGAGTAACTTGCAATAGGTGTCCCTCACATTTTTCTTGTAATGCTACCTTTTCATGCCTTAGGGTCGTTACTGCATCTTTTACCTATGTTAACCTTGCTTTTAAGGAATCATTTTGGGCCTGGACTACCCGGTGAGTTTGAAGAGAAACAATATCTTACAATTGTTTATTCAAATTCTCTATTTCATCGTCTTTTCTATTGATTTTTGTGGTCAAACTGTTATAGTTTGCCTTTTCCTTAGCTAAATCGGCCTCCATCTTCTATAGCCTCCTTGATATCTTCAAGTAGTCTTCAACAACTATAGAAGTGGATTCGGTTAGCAACTCAATTTTGTCTTGTGGCCTGAACAGGGACATATGTATGGCCACTGCATTCATTGTGTAGTCTTTCAGCTACATCTGCTCAGTTGGCTTAATTACATTTGGTGACAAATGAGTCATTGTCAATTACTACTAAATTGGGTCAAATTGTGACAGCAGATGTGGTGTAGCCAAGGCCTTATTTTCCTTGATCCTCTTTTTCTCTCTTTGAGCTTCCCTTGCCTTCCTAGCAAAATCTGCTTGGGTTTGGAAGGTAGAAGGAGAGGAAATGCGCCCACTCATAAAAGGATGTCCTTATGGCAAACCATATTGAATAGCCAATTATTGGCTATGGGCAATCTCAGGGGGAAGTTTCTTAGGAACAGAGGGGGAAAAGTGAGGTAATGTTAAAGCTTGAGTAGGGATGGATGGGGTGAAGTGAGAAATGGGAACGGTAGAGGTGGCAGGTGATGTCATCTGGCTAGATGGAATCATCATGCCAACTAGAGAAGAAATAGATTGAGAAGGAAAAGGAGGAATAATACTTACTTGAGGAGCAATTACAGTACTCTATAATTGGTGTTGTGGGGGGTCTGCCTCCTCTTCTGAATCAAATTGAAACTGCACCATCTTTCACTTCTTGGGTGTCTCTTCTTCTAGCTGTGTTTCTTTTCCTTCCACATCTACTACTACCACTAGTGATGCTTGTGGAGAAATAGTAATTTCAATAATTGATGTTGATGGGGAAGCTTTTGGTGGTAAAGGTACCACACTCTTTTGCTTTTCCATGACACTGAGAGATTGGGGCAAAACTCATACAGTTATTGTAGCTACATTTTGCCCTGAGGCATGTGACTCTTGGTTGGATCCTATTCTGGCTTCTGTCTCTACACAATATGTCAACAAATTGCTTATGTCAGGGCTAGATACAGGGGATATATGGCACTCATCCCATAGTTATTCCCATCTCTCATCTATGTCCACATTCCCAAAAGAATGAGTTGTCTGACAAATTTTTTGCCTATATTTCCAATAGGCTTCTATTTTCTCAGCATCCCAATCTTTATTCTTTAATGCCCTTCTTAAGCCAGAATTCATTCTAACTTTAGGATCAAAATCCCTCTACTTAACATAAAATGTTTCCCATGGCCTATTTTGTGGAAGGGGCAAATCTATTAATTCAACATAAAATCCAGGAGTATCTTCCCTAGGATTTGTTTGTTCTCTCAAAAGGGGTGGCCTTCATGTGCAATTCTAATTGCAACCTTATTAGTCCTTATCCAAAAATCTATGAAACCGTTTGGGTCATATAGCCATTTGTCTTTGACTAGTAGGAAACCTAGGAAGGCCAGCTTCCTAAGTAGCACAATCTCAACATCTCTGGCTTCCAATACCATGTTGGTTGTCATCCATGAGAGGTCATACATTTTCATCTTCCTCTTCCCAGAGCCATATTCATTATCTACTGTAGATACCTACTTGGTGACCTCTAAGAATGCTAACCTAAGAGTTAAAATCTTAGGTAGCAACATTGGTTCCCCACAAAAACCATGGACTCTTATAATTATATGGTGGGATCCAAAATAGAAATCACAAGGAATTGGGAAACTGGCCAAAAGGTTGAAACTCTTGGAAATAGTCTATTCATAACTAGTTCGGGGATGAGGTGACAAAAAGTAGGGGTAATAAATAATTCCCAAAATTCATATGGGTCACTAGTTGTTGACAAAATATGTGTCCATGCAGACATAGGAGTGATCCTTTAGAGATCAAAACTTGGGTCATACATATCATGATGCATATGTTAGGAAAAAATGTCAGAGTTTTGATATAGTATGAGGTGAAACAAATAAGAGGATTACCTAAAAACTCCTTTTGATTTGAAATGGACCAGTTGCTCCACCATTGAGTACGCAATTTATTTAGAAAAGTCAAGCTGATACTCCTGAGTTTTGTCAACAATTTTTAGGCTAAAGAGGATAGCCATTTGTTCTCCATAGATTGCCATATCATCCTTCATTTTGAAGATGAAAGCCATCATAGACAGTGCATCTTGGCTAGCTTGTGTGAACTGGGCTCTTGATACAAAGAGTGTAGATATAGTAGTATCATCATTGCCCATTTGCAATTTAGATCTTAAGAATCTCAACTAAGTACTGATGTTTGCCCATGTTCTTTGCGTTTTATAAACAATTGGAAATGTATCTATCTTATCATGATACAAGGCTAACATGTCCTTGATAGCTTGTGGTGTGACTTACACCGTGAATGGACCCCATTGTATAGTGTTTGAGGGTGCATGGAACAAGTTTGCACATAATTTGACCAAGTCAGGGCATGGATGTATAGCTGGGACAATGAATTGTGCCAGTTGTGAAGTCCATATCCTCATGGCAAATGTCTCATATTTCCCTACTCTAGCCCTCTAAAGACACCTTTGATGTGCCCCTTCTCTAAGAGTTTTGCTACTAGCTCTTTGAAGAATTGGGTCCATGACTCCATCTGCATAATCTTTTATCTTTATTGGGTCACTTACTTGACCAACTTCAGGGATTCTAGTCCATGGATAGGTCATCAATGGTTGCGTGGGAGTTGAAGCATATGACTTGCTCACAAGAAACTTGTCAAGGCATTCATACATCCCAACTCCTTTTTTGTGAAGACTATGCTCCCTCCATCTCTATATCTATTTTGTGATAACTAGTATGAACTTTTGCAAAATAGAAACACTATCGCTGAAGCAAGTTTACTTGGAACCAAAAGTGCAAGTAGCGAATATTTTCTGGTAGATGCAATAATGTTTGAGAAACTATAAGCCTTAACTCTTGCTAAGAGGTATTTATTGACCTATCAAGTCTCAAAATGGCATTAAACTCAGATAACCATTAGCAAATCTTACTCAATCTTTATGGGACAGTGAGGCAAACATGTTATGCAAGTGGTAGTGCAAGGTACCTTGGGGATTTCTAAAGATTTGGGAGACATTCAATATATTGAGCAATTTTGAAAATTTTGAAAAACTCTGAGCTACTGACTACATGTCCAAAGAACACTTATTTAAAAGAAAAGCACAAAAACAAAAATGGGAAAACAAAGAAATACAAAAAGGGGAAACTATCTAACTATAATACATTAACCAATTATCTTTATCTCCCTCCTGGATCAAAAGAAGAATTTCTAAAGTCTCCTTCATGACAAGACGACTTATGTTGCTGGACAAATGGTTGAATTGGATGTAGCTCTGGTGACTTGCTTTCTTTGTATGCCACATTGATTGGCCTGCATTTGAGTGAGTCTGAGTCAAAATTGCTTCCAACATATATAAACTCTTCTTGTTCTTGGAAGCTTGTTGAATGCCGGTTCTTAATACTAGCATGTCTTATCAAGAAATTAGTGACTATTTGCTCATCAATAAAATCCCTTTGATATATATCATTTATTGGATTATCTCCTTCTACCTTAAACTTAGGTTTTATTGCATGATCATCCTCTTTAATGACTTCAAAATTGCTAACCTCTTGAGAGGATAATTTTGAAAGTTTGCAATAATTTTGCGTATGTAATTGAGTCTCAATGTTGTTTTGTTCATCTGCAACTAGCTCACAACCTTCTTGAAAAATAGTATAACCTGACCCAATGATTTCAAACAAATCAATCAAATCATGATCAATGAAATGCCCATGCTCTTCCACATCATCTTGCAAAGTAAGAAGAAAGTCAAAAAATTATCTCTTCTTCATTAGAGATTAAGACATACACTCATGACTTCTCACTCAAAATATAGAATTCATGTTGAGAGACTCAAGGATTAATAAAAGAGGTATCTTTTGAATTTTCTTCCCTTAAAACATTTGGGATTTTATGATCTTCCTCAAATATGACATAAGTACCTAGACCAATGGAGTCATAATTTCCATATGGGTCAGTTTGCATCATAGCTAATAAATGATCATTTTCCTCTTCTTGATCATGTTCATTCCATTCACCTAACTCCTCAACAAAAACCATTTCTTCTTTATTCATCATAGCATGAGTTGCTTCTAACTTTACAATTTGTTCTTTGGTGATGTGATCCTTATTAATGGCTCAAATAATATCTTCATCTTTGAACCATATTTGGTTCTTAGGATGAGGTGAGACCAATCAAGGGACACATATCCTCCTATCTTGGCTGTAAAGTCTCTTGATAAAAATAAGCCAAAAATAGGAGGTATATCTATGACTACTACATCTTGATTTACAATTATATTGGGACAAATATATAATTGTAATGGGAGTTGTTTAATTCTCCCTATTGTTTGTATTGCTTTGCCATCTAGCTACATGACTCCTTTAGTGAGTGGTTCATACTTAATTTTTAAGGCATCAACTATCTGCTTAGGCATTACTATAGTATTAGCCCCTGAATCAATCATTTCATTATGCAATAGTTTCTTGCCAACTATCAAAGTTAAATAGAAGGGATCTAGTTTGGATTTGCTTACCTCTAGTGTATTGTTCACTAGGGCTGTTGTCTACAGATGAACTGTCTTTGAGCTTTTCTTTTTCAGTAGGTCCTTCTTTGATAACAATACATTTGGGCATAGCTTCACCTTGTAGAGCTTATTTTAGTAGTGTCTTATATTTAGGAATAGACAATATATCCCATATTGATACTTGTGTTGGAGTCTTCTTCAATTGATCCACCACATTTATTGGTCCCAGAGTCTGAGTTCTTTGAAAATAAGGATATCTTGTTTTTTCTTGAATTTGTGTAGGAATCACTTGATTTTTCACCATCTGAGGCACTTCTTGTCTGACATCTATGTTTCTTTGTCCTTGAAATGGAGGATTCTCCATGACTTGACTATTTACAACTGTAGGTTGTTCCACCATCCTTCTCTTTGATCTAGTATAATATTCTGATTGCACCACTGGTTTCTTAGAAGTGGAAGCTTTGTTCAAGAAAATTGATTCTTCATCTTCAACCCATGAGAACAAAGCATGTTTTGGGGCTATTTCTTCCTCTTATTGCAAAGACATCCCTTGCATCTGAGCTATTAAGACTGAATTTTGCATACCAGAAGACTGGTAGGCTTGATTGTCACTGAAACTTGTAAACTATCCATCCATTCTTCTTTGCTCTACCACCTTTTGTTGTAGATTACCCATGGCATAATCTCTAGGTGTATGAGCATTATTCCAAGGGAAACACTAGGCATTAGTGTTATCCACATAATTATTTTTCCTTAGAACAATCTCCCTATTTGAATTGGGGGGATCAGTTTGTGAGGGTGTAGGGATTGCAACTAATTGATTTGTTAGCTGAGGGCTATTTTGCCTTTGAGGACCCTAGTATTGGTTTGGCTGTGATGAGAATCTATTTCCTTGATAGCCTTGATATGGAGGCCTAGGGAAAGGATTTTGCTATCTCTTTATATTAATCAACTCATTAGAAAATGTCCTTAAGATATTCTTGATATCATCTGGCTCAGATGACTGGGCAGGGACAATTTATTTAGTAGGTCATTGAGGATATGTGTACATAGACATAGGTGGGGCTATAGAGGATTTTTGAGGTAATGGCAAGGAAATCTCTGGAAACATGGGCATGGGAGGCCTTGGAGACAAGTTTCCAGCATCTATCAAATTATTTTGAACTCTGACTGCATAGTCATAAGCCTCTAGCAGAGTCTAACCTCCAAGCAATTGAATCATGATAGATATGTCTGAATTTAAAGCCTTAAGATAAAACACTATAGCCATACATGGTAATGGTTTAGCTATAGTAGGGATTCTTTCCCAAGTCTTTTGAAATCTGGAATTGAAGTCAACCATTGCTTCTTATGGTGCCCTTTGGATGGTAATCAATTGCTGTAATAAAGAAGACTTATCACCCTTCTCTTCAAATCTTTCAAAGAAAAGATCTCCAAGTTGATCCCATGTAGATATGGTATTTGGGGTCAAGGACTGATACCATTATAGAGCTTTCCCTTTAAAAGAAGTTGCTAATAGTCTTATGGCCACATTTTTCTATGTCATAACATGTATAACATAGACATCTGATACATCCTGCAGATGTTCTTTAGGTGTTTTAAAGTCTTTACCACTAAATTTGGACTAAGCTTTCAAGGCATTCATTGGGATAGGGTCCCAAGTGGCTGGTGGTATTGGGATAATCAAAGGACTACCAGTGTTCCAACATACATAATTTCTTGGGGCTATAGGGGTTCCCATATTTACTCTTGGTATTGGTATAAACTGATTGACTCTTCTTCTTGGACTAGTTACCAAAGGTGGCAAAAGAATACCTAGATTTATACTAGACTGTGATCTGGTTACTGGTCCGTATCTCGACTCCTCATAACTATCTGGTTCATATGATCTTGAAAGAAACTTAAATGTAGTGTCCCACCAGGTGTGCCAAAAATTGTTGATGGTTAAAATTGCACTTGTTTCTAACACCAACAATGGGAAGTTTTAAGATGTGGGACTTGCGACTTGAAACAACCTCCAAATTTTTAAGAAGCTACTCTCTTCTTTATATCGAGTGTATATTGGGAAAAGGGATAGGAATTTTAATAGAAACACAAATGCAAAGAAATAAAATCTAACTATGGTGATGCGCCTGAATGTAATTCGACCCTTAATCTGAGCATAGTGAAACTATATGTAAGATTTAATTACATTTAAGAACAAACAAGGCATGATCAATGTAAAAGATGAAAATAATAGAAACAAAGGCTTACAACTTAGACTGATTTTGTAGTGACATAGAAAATATCAACAAAGGCACAAGATTCAATCTTCTTATTTATTCTCTAGTCACATAAGAGGCATAGAAACATGCACAATTACATAAACTTTCCAACTCAAGAAAATAGAACAAAGGCAAATGATATTCCTAATCACAGCTATAGAAAGTCTAAAACTCTTGACAACATAGCTTAGACTACTTTTGCAATGACACAAAAAATATCAAGAAAAGCACAAGATTCAATCTTCTTATTAATTCTCTAGTCACATAAGAGGCACATAAACATGTACAGTTACATAATCCTTCCAACTTAAGAAAATATAACAAAGGCAAATGATATTCCTAATCACAGCTCTAGAAAATTTAAAACTCTTGACAATAATTCTCTCAAAAAATTCTCTCTAAGTATCTCATGATTTTTTGGTGATCTCTACACCCCTATTTATAGCCTTGGATTCACTCCAAATTGTCTGTGTGTTTCCAATATAATGGCCCAACTAAAATCTAATAGAACTAGAAGTGTCTAACAAAAGATATTTTTTAGATTTTGAAATGCTCTATCTTTTGATAGTTCATTGGCTGAAATAGATCACAGGACACTCCCTTATATTAAATGGAAGAGGACACTTTTTTGATTCCCCTTTTCCTCTTGAAAACCTTCTCTTTATTTATGATGCACCAAAAAATGACACCTGGTGTGTTCCGCAGCACTTATCGAAGACACATGGCACTTTCTATGTAACTTATACTCTTTTTGTGTCTTTGCTCAAGAGTGTTTTGCCTTTGACACCTATCGCAATCCACTTCTTCAAAACTTTAATAACTTAAAAGAAAATAAGACCCATAGCATTTCTCACCCAAGAAACTTTAAATAGGGCATAGGGATAGGTGGTGATTTCTGCTTGCCTCAACAAAGGACACATGGCAATCTCCACTTTACTTAAATAGGGATATGTGGTGATCTCACTGCTTTTAGCCACCTTTTGAGAAACCTATGGAAAGTGACACATGTTGTTCTCTGCATCACTCTATTTATATTATAGAAACAATCGGGCCTCATTTCATATTTACATAGACAGTGAGACTCGGTAGCTTCTACTTCATTCAGAAACAAAACCTGAGACCCACCACAATCTTTACTATATCGATGAAACAAAATGAAGATAATTTGGATCTCAACACGTGGTGGCTTCCACTCTCTTCAGTTGGGATACATGGCATCTTCCATCATTTTTTAGAAAAGCAAATTGAAACCTTCCATGATTGCCACTTGGTGCTCTCCACCTGATCCTAATACTTAGCTTGTTGAAACCTTCTACTTAAAATAGATTTGAAATGTGGGTGTCAATATGAAAAGTGGATGCTGACATTTGTCATGTTCTACTGAGTTACTATGAGATACATGGCATGTCTCGACCAACTTATAGAAATTATGAAAGATGCCTTAGTCGATGACACTTGGCAGCTTCCGCTTGACTTTGACACTTAGACAAAATGAGGCAAAAATAAAATCAACCCTGAGCTCTATTTTAAGACTTTGCCATCTTGAACTAAAGTGTGTGGGGACAAAATTCTGTAGTGCCCAGCTGAAAATCAGAATGAAACGTAGAGTATTTTTTACTCTACACATAATATTGGGTAGGGTCAAGCAGTAGCACCACTAATCCAAATGTAATTTAGGACTTACTAAACCCTTGGAATGACTCAAAAATAACTAAAAATTATCTCAAAAAATGTACTCAATAAAAGATAATCTAAAGGAAAAATTGAATGCAAAATCACAACTATAAAAATCAAAACTAATAATACATAGTTAATACAAAATTGATTCTAGAAAGTACAAAATTATAGGTTTTTGGTAATATTACAATTAGATAGTATGCAATTTTGAAATATTTTAACTAACTATGACCACATGGTTTAGGAAATACTATAGGTTTTCAAGTAATACTATATGTTACAAGATAATATCACAGATTGTGATATGTAGTTTTGCCTACTTAGTTAAAATACAATAAGGTTTAATAGCAGAAAATAAAATATGCACAAAGTATTTATAGATAATTAAAGGATGTCAAAAATGACTAAAATAAAGTATTATTTGATACTTGACTGGGTAGATGTAGTTTTAAGACCCTAAGTCAAAACCGATATATATATGTTCAATATCGACTATATGTGTCAATATCACTTTTGTCAAAATGTTGTATTAAATAAAAAACAATAAGTTCTAAGCCTTTTTATAGAATTTACATAATATTTATAAAATATGAAAGATTTTAAAAAGATTTACAAAGTATTTAAAAATATTTATAGAAGTTGAAGGAGATAAAAATGTAGTATTTATAAGATGATGTATTGCCTAAGCAATTTAAATCAAAATCACCTATTTTTATGCAAAATCACTTATCATAAAATACAGTATTGCATGAAGTGGTCAAATGGGTACTTAGATGTCTGATGTTGATATAGGAAGTGCCTCTCCTTACCTACAAGTAAACAATAGTCAAATAAAGACAATAAAATTGTTTAAAAAAAAAAAGACTTAGATTAGTGATTTTGTTTTTATATCAAAATTGCCTGTCACAGAGGCAAAACTATAACTGATGTTCAATATCATGATTATCAAACTAATGTTTTGATTAATATAAAATAATTACTAATGTTAAAGGTGATAGACTTATATTTTATCCCTATAATAATAAATAAGTTAGTATAAACCTATAGGAATCAGAAAGATGTCAATATATGTACTACTTGATTTTAACACTATATCACTTTAAAATCACTACTTTATATTCTAAACCACATGTCTATATCAAATTTTCATTTCACAATATGAGGTATCACTAAATGTGAAAAAAAATGTTGAACACATCTAGCCATTAGCAGTTAATTTGTATTTTTTATGCAAAATTGCAACTACAAACTTCAATAATGCTTTTGCAATATCCCAGTTTGTAGAGCACAACTACATATTACCTAGATGTGAAAATTTGATAAAGTTCAAAGCTTTCTCTTCATCCAATCAATACATCAAGCTAATCAAACATATCTAAAATTATAAAAGGTCAATTTGAAGGGGTTATCCCACCGTGGTCACCAAATGTAAGATGATAAATTTGGGAAAATGAGATTTGATTGTGTAATTTAACCAAATTTCCCCAATATACAATCTACCATTGAAATTGAGAACCATTAGATTAAAATCAAATCAAATGAAACATTCAGGACAACATTATATCCTAAAGCTAAGCATTCCTCATCAATATTTGAACAAAATAAAAGATTAAATGATTATGGATTTGATTATGTACAGATAGACTCAAAATTTCAGCATGATGTTTTCTTGAAGATTTGATCAAAGACCATGTTGATAAAAGACTTTATCCTAGATTGGACATGGATTTATTTCACATTCCTTAGCCTCTATTTAGTTTGGCCATGGAGGGTTGATGGTGTTTAAATATAAAGGAGGGAAGATCAATGGCCATTATTCAAATTTGGGTGAAGAGGATCAATGGTGGAGGATTATCCAAGGAATTAAACAATCTTTACAAACCTCTAGAATAGAAGCTTCTAGAGAGGAGGGGATAAAATGCAGAGGATTATATAATTAGAGAACTCTAAAATTAATTACAAGGGTTTAGTGATGATTAGTGATTGATTTGATAGGTGATTAGGGGTTGTAGAGAATCTAGAGGGTAGGCTTGTAAGAAATCCTAGGAGTAGGTAGGTAGGTAGGTGGGTCATGGGAATTTTAAATTCCCAAATAATGGAAAAGCGGGATTAGTTAGTGGATAATAGTAAACTAAGTGAATTAATTTATTTTTGGGGAAGGAATAAGGTTACTGGATGAGGAAGAATGAAGGGGAATGATAGATAAATGACTAGAAGGGATGATATTAAATAGGATTAGATGAAATGGGTGAATTAGTGTCAACTAATATTAATATTAGTTATGATAAATGGAATGAGAAAATTTTGAGGTATACAATGTCAACTTATAAAAGATGAAAATGAGATTAAAATTTAAAAGTATGGAATTTTTGTAAAATTTATAGAAAACAAAGATAAAATTACTCATTGTTGATGTGAGGCAAGGGTACTACTTGGGTTACTCCATGTTTATTTCTTCTTGGAAAAATAAAAAATAAAAAATTAATAAATAAAATAGAGTTACTTATGCCAAAATAAATTTAAAATAAAATAATAAAATAAAAAAACTACTATACATAGATTTTTTAACCCAATTAGGAAATCATTTACACTTATCCACTTGTTAAATTTGAAGCTCTATCCCAACATTGTCAAAATCATGAGAAAATATAGCCAACAGAGATATAATGAGGAAATGATGTTGGAAACACTAGCAACACCAAGTAAATTGTAAGTACATTTGAGTTTTATTTGTTTCTTCCCAAAAAACCTAGGTTTAGTAAATATGCTTGTAAAATATCTAGGCTAGATAATATTTGGAAATTTTATGTGAAATGATTGTATCATCTAGATGGTTAGGGAAATGTAAAAAAATGTGTAAATTTTGAATTTTAAAATTCTAGGGAGGCAATGGATAAAACTATTAACATGGGGAAAAACATCAATATTTTAATTATTGGTTTATTTAATCCAAATGAGAAAGTGTTGTTAGACTAGGTCAACATTTTGTAGATTACTCAAGTGGGTTTGGGTACCCCAACCAACTAGTTATTATTTTATCTATATATGTATATTCATGTAGACAAAAACACCCTGTGGTTATTTTAGGTATGGGGTGAGTAGATTATCATGATTTTTTCATATGAAAGGGCACATATTAGCATTGAGGGAGACCACTAATATATCTAAGGCTTGGATATGGGCTAATTGTTTTATATATGGTGACATACCTAATGTGGGTGTGAATTAGGGGGTTAGAGTAGTAAGAGTGTCGAGAGTAGTGATCCTTACTATCCATAAGGCCTTTATTGGAATCCTTGCCTCATATCTAATTTGGGAAAAAGGGCAAAAAAAATTATTTTCAAGGACATAGAAGAACATGGGCTTAGGTTTGCATCCGTTATGGATGTATTATCGAATACATACAAAGATATCTAAAAATTTAAGGATTGCATACTCTATATCTCAAACATATAACCTTGTTATGATCTCAATATATAATAATGTGACTCCTTATCATATCAGGTTTAGGATAATGGATACATGAGCCATCATGGCAACCCCATTGGATAGTCATGGCACATTTTAGGGATGTTCTAAGAGTTATGGGCACATTCAAAACTAAGGATATGATTTATGAACTCTTGTTTGGATTTCCATATTGTAGGGAGATGAGGCCATCATGTTCATGGCCTATGATATATCACAATAGGTTAGATATCAAAGGGGTAGGTGGATATAAAACTCATGCAATGGGTGCCCCATTAGTTTTTAATATGTATGAAACCAACCTTCCCATTCCTTAAGTCAATTATAGGGGTGAGAGTGAGTTGTGATATGCTTAATTGGGTAGATTAATATGACGTCCATTAGTTCCAAGGAAGACCATTAAAGGGGTTATAATAACTAGGAGAGGTGAAAGAGGGGGAAACTACCCCATAGAAGGACATGGTGTTGCACATCAATAGGATATAGTGGGAGGGGATATTAGGAATGACCTAGGAGTTGGAAGGAGGTAGGACAAAAACTAGTATTAGTGATAGAGGCTTGATAGTATCCCATGGAAATAGAGTATGCATCAAAACATGTAGTAGTATGAGGAGGAGTAAGATTGGATCTTACTAAGTTTTATATAGAGGAGTCATATGATCATGAGGCTCAATAAAATTAGATGATGACTTTGTCCTTGACTAGTAGGAGGGAGATCTAGGTAAGTCTATTACCAAGTCATTTTAATAATTTTATTTGTTATTTTTTTTATCATTCATATATCTTATGTATAACCTACATGTGTGTGTGCATGTGGTTTTATATTATGTAATTGAGTGGTGGAATATGATCCTTGATTCACACTTGTAAATTTTTCATTTACTTTATGTCTTTACATATATTAGTTGCTTATGGACCCAAGTCTATTTTTCATGTGGATAGACATTTTGACATCTTTGCCCTAGTCTATTGTGGGGAACATGACTTGATCTGTCATAAGACATATATTTGTTACCTAAAATATAAGGTGTCTATATTGGATGCTTGAGTGAATACCATATGAGAATTAATTTCTCTCATAAACAAACATGCATCTTCAAGTAGATAGATTATAAGGGGTGATGCCTCCTAGAAGAGGACTAGTCGAAGGAGGCATAAAAATTAGAGTATGAGCAATCAACACTCACCTTCAAGTGTTACTAATAGGAGGTGATTAGGTACCTTGGAAATTATGATTTTTTAATAACTTATAGATATATTTAGGATTAGTTACTAGTAACTTTACCTATGTTTAATTGCTCAATACTACCGTATTCTTAGATTTTTGAGATTTCATCCACATTTTCCCTTTGAATGTGGGGAAACTATATGAAACTATTAGTGATATATATATATATATATATATATATATATATGTATATATATGTATATGTATATGTATATATATATGTATATGTATATATATATGTATATATATATATATATGTATATGTATATGTATATGTATATATGTATATATATATATATATGTATATGTATATGTATATATATATATATATATATGTATATATATATATATATATATATATATATATATATATATATATAATTCATTTTGTTTTTAGATTCTTTTAACATATACTTAAATTTTATAATGTTTCACGTTTCAACTTTTTGGCTTTAGGTGGCTAGGAATATATATGTATAATGTTATGGATCCAGTTTTTATAGTGCTATGAAAATTATTATGTATTTTTATATTTAATATAAGATGTGAAAATATTGAATGTGGTGAATTATGAAATATAAATGCATTAAAAATTAGTTTGCAAAAATTGTTAATCTATTTTATTTGCATGGAAATAAATAATTTATTTTCAATAAGTGAATGAAAGGGACAATAGGAATCATGGAAAGATGAAATTAAAGTGAGCTAATAAAAATATGATAATTTTTAGGAGAGTGATATGAATTCATAGAGGCTTTAAGATGATCATACATCCTTTCAAAGTTAGAAAACTAATTTTATAGGATTATTTCTAGACTTAGATCAATGGATGTTTAACCATGATAGAGTTAGTAAAGTGGATAGGTTCTCTTTTTAACATAGACTTCTAAGAGACGTTTTTATGATTTGAAAATTTTAAAACTTTGTATTTCTTTTCTTTTTCTTGTTAATGTAACCCCCTAAATTTAACACTGTGTGATAAGGAGGAATCAAGGGCTCATCATTGAAGGCTAAACATAGGTTAGAAATGACATCTCCCCTAGTGATAACCCCAAGAAACTAGTAACATGTGAGGGTTTATCATGAAATATATACAAAGGCTAAGATACATATAATTTTTTTTAAGATTAGTATAGTTTGACTTTTCATTGCATCATTATTAAAAAAAAATAGAAGGAATATTCTTACTCCCACACCTTAGCCTTGTGCAACTAGTAAGATGCAAGGTCTCACCACTAAATATTAAGGTAAGTGAGCATGGTATCTTGGTAATTTATGTTAGATATTTTAACTTTGAGATAATTAGAGGAGAATTCTATCATGAGGAATCTTCTAGGCATAAGTTTTAAGATAATGTGTATAAAATTTAAGGAAGTTTATGATAAATATGGTGTACAATACTCACAAGGACTAATACTATTATCCTACTCAAAGTTAATTTCTAAATAATTTTACTTGAGGGTAAAGGGTAATGGGTAATGATGAGAATTTGAATTGATTTATTATAATAATGTCTTTCTAAGTGAACTCATAGGTGAATAATCACCTAGTCAAAATAGATTAAATGTATATACAATACATAAATTGCAACACAAAACTACAAATATAGTGAAGGAAATTATTAACACATGGAGATATATGTAGTAAAATTTAAGGTGCAAGGAGTTGGTAGATTCATAAAACTCTTTAACATATATAGTGCATAATTGAAAGGATCCATTATTAGAATATTTAGTGATTACTTAAGGTTATTACTAACCATTTAGGTCTATATTTTCAATCTTTTCCCTTCTTATCAATCATATTATCGAGTCTCAACACCATGTATCCAACTTGGATAGGGAATTCATGGACTATTTAATGGTATTAATGGTACATGTCATAAGGCATGATCATTTTTTATTGTCTTTTCATATATATATATATATATATATATATATAAAATAGGAAG
The DNA here is from genome assembly GCA_037957365.1 of Torreya grandis. Classification (NCBI taxonomy): domain Eukaryota; kingdom Viridiplantae; phylum Streptophyta; class Pinopsida; order Cupressales; family Taxaceae; genus Torreya; species Torreya grandis. Next base: position 2,872,430 of record JARHVA010001351.1, on the reverse strand, counting down.
TAGTATCTTATGAAAATTAAATGATAAAATTTTAATGGTCTTGTACTACCTTAGGGGAGAAATAAGGTCCAAAATTGAGGATCTTTATTTTTTTTCAAATACAATGTTAACATCTATAATGTTCTTTATTAAATAACTAATTATTTATTCATATTATTTAGGGGAGGGAGGGAAGTTAGTCACTTCATCATATTCCTCACTATCTAAGTACCATTTCCCCAACTTATAACAGTGCATCCACTGATTACATGGAGGGGTTAGATCATTAGGTTCTTTACAATTTATTTTTTCATGTCCCAAGACTTCTATCAAACCAATATAAGAAATTTTCTCCACATATTTAAATGCTTCCAAACCTAAATGTATGTTAGGATTGTATGTCCCAACCATATGTGGGTCCAATGGGATCATTGCAATTTTATAATATTCTAAATTTGGATGATCTCAATCATTGAATTAAATGAGATAGTTTCCAATATTGTGTGATTTATATTTCTCTTATTAGAGGATCCAACAATCTTTCCATCAAACTTCAAGTCTGAAGAAGTCTCAATATTTTCAAAATTTAATATCCCATTTGGTGTTATAACAAGGTCCTTTTACATTTCAATAGGGGAATGTTTTGTTACTTAATTTTAAGGAAAATGATAATCATTGTGAATCTTAGACCTTTTCTTTATGTATAATTAATGGATTTCAAATGACTTTGGGTCACCTTGGGTGACGAAAATATTTCCAAGGTTAAAAATATATTATCTTCTAAACTAAATTGGAAGGGATGGACTTCATCATATGGATCCATAGCCTTCCCAAAATCATGTTTTAGTTTATATCTTTGTCAATGATGTAGAAATTTGTAAGCATTGTTTACATCCAAAAGTGATTGGTAGAACTATGGTACCACTAGAGGAATATTTAAAGCTATCATATCCTCAGAAGGTGTTCATTATCATCAAAAAATTTGTATTTTCACAGCACATTATTTTAAGGAAGAGAATGGGTCTACATTTACCATAACCCCATCATCCATCATGGATTATATAATGTAGTTTTTATAGATACATACATATAAGTAAAAATGTTAGACCTCCTCTCTTGGATATGCTAGCATCATAAGGTAATCCTCTAAGGCAAATAAGTACCCAATATCCCTAAAATTATGTCAAGGGGGTATGTGTCAAAGTCATTATGGTTAATTTGGGCCTCTGAATATGGAGTAACACTAAGTGGACTAAACCAAGGGTGATAATAAGTGTTAGGTGATGGGTATGACATTTCTTAAGTGAATCCTTAAATGATATGTGTGAGATATTCCTAATACAAAAAATACTTCCCAAAAAGTTTTGTTATTTATATACTATAAACTGCTAAATCACTTCTTAGAGGGGGAATTTATGATTCATATTCCCTTGTGTGATTTTTTATGTAACTTCTCTGTCAAGTTTTAAATCTACAAAACCAAGTAATCTATTTCTGCCTTTAGGACCAATGTGAAGGTTACATTAGGATTTTTAGAAGTTGAGGATTCTACATCATGTGTTCTAGTTAGAATGGGATAGTGAAATGAAATTATTTTTGCATTAGTGGTTTAGGAAAGGGTTCTGATAAATGTGTAGATTGGTATTTTTTGCATCACAAGACCTATTTGAAAGGGTTATTTGTTATTTTTATCACTTTATAAGAATAATTTAATGAACACTTGTCACTAGTCTTCTAGAAGTCATTGGATAAACTTACCATACTCCCTACAAGTACTATTATTATGACCAATAACTTTTTGAAATAAGAAATAAACATTGGGATATTAAGTCCTTAGTCTTCAATTTTGATTTTTTTGACTAAATTATTAGCTAAAATTTTGACATTAATTATTTCTGAAGTAAGTTTGATTTATATTCGGGTATTAGCATTGATACTGGGTGTTCAAGTTCTAATTTTCTTCTTAGTAGTTTATTTCTCATGATGTTGGTGGATTATTGAAGTCCATAACATGAATAGTAGGCATGGGTTTGGGATTTATTTAGTTCCTATCCCCATTATTATTGTTGTTATCACTTTGTGATAATATTACCATATATTTGAATCTTATGATTACTATTAAAATATTTCATAGCTAAATTTGTTAAGGATTTTGATATGAACAAGTTACTTCAAATGGCTATATGATAATTCTTTCACATCAAGAAATAACCCAATGAGTCCATTTTACACTTCATTGTGAGGTGGCATAAAGTAATCTATTCCTCTATGAGTGATCCACACATGGACCAAGAGTAGTTATGAAACCTTTTCTTTCACTCTTTTGGATCATGAAACTAGGGAATAAGTTCATAAATTACCATATAAATCATGCAATGAATCACTCAAAAGTGATATAAGAATAGATAGTGTGGCCATTGATAGTTGTTGTCAAACATATGGGCACAATGGAAAACATTACCCCAAATCAAAACTATAAGGGTTATCAAATAAATACATATAATAATCAAGGTAATCAAAGGCCAAATATTTGGAATCATAGTTGAAATTATACAATAAATGGTGTTACAAATCAAACCAATAAAATTGGTATTTTTAAAACCAACCATGTTAAATACAATAGTGATAACAACAATAATAATGGGGATAGGAACTAAATAAATCACAAACCCATGCTTGCTATTCATGTTATGGACTTTAATAATCCACCATTATCATGAGAAAGAAACTAATAAAAAGAAAATTAGAACCTGAACACCTAGTATCAATGCTAATACCCTAATATAAATCAAACTTACTTCAAAAATAATCAATGTTGAAATTTTAACTAATACTTTAGTCAAATAAATCAAAACTAAAGACCAAGGACTTAATATCCCAATGTTTATTTCTTATTTCACAAAGTTATTGGTTATGATAATAGTACTTTTAGGTAGTATGGTAAGTTCATCAAATGACTTCTAGAAGACTAATGATAAGTGTTTATTAAATTATTCTTATAAAGTGATAAAAAAAAAACACATAGAATTTTCAAATAGGTCTTGTGATGCAAAAAATACCAATCTACAAATTTATCAAAACCCTTTCCTAAACCACTAATTAAAAAATAATTAGATTTCACTATCCCATTCTAACCAGAACACATGATGTAGAATCCTCAACTTCTAAAAATCCTAATGTAACCTTCACATCAGTCCTAAAGGCAAAAATAAATTAATTGGTTTTATAGATTTAAAACTTGACGAAGAAGTTACATGAGAAAATCACACCAGGGAATATGAATCATAAATTCCCCCTCATATAAATGATTTAGAAGTTTATATTAGATAAAGAAACTCACTATGCTAGAGAGGGATGCATTTTAAGGCTTATAAACCTAAATTTATAATAGAAAAGAATGAGAGAGATGGGTAACATATGTGAAAAAATCAATAAATGGGGTCTAATTAATTTGATGGAGTCCCAACCACCTTTCTTGAATTCTCCACCATATTTTGCTTAAATCAAGACATAATCCATAATAAATAGATCAAATTTTATTTGTCCCAATATCCCCTGATATCTTTCATTGGTTGAGAAATATCTTATATGACAAGAATTTTTTTAGGATGATGAGTCATGCTCTTGATAAGAAATAAACAATATTTTAGGTTCTGATAATGTATTGAATTCTCCAAATATAATTTTCAACCACTAGATTTCCATCTTGGGACTCTACACCTCCTCTTCATGTCTTTCTTATAAGGACAAGATCTTTATGTCCATCAACCTGATTGAACCATGATTGTATCTACTTTAGGTAAATGAATATTCCTACTAAATTTTGGATGATATGACTATCATACTTATGCCTTGGCATGTTATTTACTATAACCACTAAACATGTTTCTACTATAGATGAAAACCAATCTTATTTATTGGTTTGCATACAATCATCATATCTACCTAGGTACATTTATATTGCTTAAATAGCCTAGTATCCCACTTTTAATATTTAATAGACCTAAAAAACCTATTTTACACATGTAGATATTTTAATAGCATCATAAAATCTTGAAATATCTACTTTATTTTAACTTGGATCATATTTTGACCTCTAGTTAAAGTCTCATAACTTTGACGTTTAACTTTAGTCTTTAATCTTAATTTAAGCCTTCAAGATTATAACACCTTCAACCTTCATCATTGATCATCGATTTATGATCCACATTGGATGAGAACCATTGCATCTACTTTATCACACACTATCAATATTTATTTGTATGAATGAATGTGAGCCATAGATCTTTTACTAGTTTAACATCCTTAAGATAATTATTACCCACACATTTGTCTTTAATATTCACTAACCTTTCCCATAGCTCACCATTGATATTGGGTTCTTGATAAAATGCAAAATGTTAGATATTTAGGACCAATTAACATCATTGATCACCTATTCACCATTGATTTGATTTGTATTAATGAATGCACACGATTAGGCCTTTATGACCCATTAGCTTTGACAGTCACCATATGCCATTAGATTTTGGGTGCATGATCAAACATGTACTGTTGGATCTTAATTTTAAATTCAAGTGGATATTTATATAATCCTAAACTTGGCATCCCTATGCATGTCTCATTCTACAAGTCTAACTTTTAAGCATTATATCTTGAGATAACAAGCTCATCAAGACATCAAATTTGTAGAGGATGATCTTGACAAGAAGAAATTCATGTCCATGTAATATTTTGGCATTGATAGGCCTCCTAAGTGAACTTATTAAATTCATAATCAAGATAACCCATTCATTTTTGCATGACATCTTATAATGGTCTGGTCCTTCAAAGCTTGTACAAGTCATTTGATCATTCACTCAAATAAGAACTTTTGTCATATATTAATGTAAGAAAAATCTTGGTATATGGTCCAGAACTATCCAACATTTTTGGTGACTTATAAGGAAGCATGAATATTATTCTTGAGAACCCAAACCATTTTTATTGACTAATCTATTTGGTATGGAGTTTCTACTTTGGTTCATCACATTGATTTGAGGCTAAAATTGGTTGCCAACCTCTCAATAACTATTGAAACAAAAAGGATAATAATAACAAAACAAACAAAGGAAAGTGCATGTAGGAAATTGGAGGAAAATAAAAATAGATAACCTACTTAACAAAAGTGTACATGGGAACTTATAAAAAAGCATGAAATCTAATATAATATATACAAGTTTGTAATTTACAAGAACCTCCCTCCTGGATCAAATGGAAAGTTATTATTTACACCTTAGAACTTTGAAACATGCTTGTTTTTCTTGATAGCTCTCTTCTATAGTTTAGGGTAATTGGATGCTCAGATCTTCCTAGGGAAGCAACTAGTTCCTCTACTACCAATTTCAAATACATGAATTGTAGACATGAATCCAAGACCTAATCATACTCCTTTCAAATTTGTGGACTTTGCAAGAACATCTTCAATTATTCTTCATTTATGAGCTATTGACTATGATCATGTTGGGTATCTTGGTGTGTACCCTTTGACATATCGAAAAGGCTGACCTCTAAGGGAGATGGATATAAGGTTGTGACTTCTTAAGACCATTTGAGCTCATTCTCAAGTTCTAAAAGTAGAGAGATGTCTGAATTTGAAGAGAAAATCTAATAACCATGTTAAAAAAGTTCAAACATGTCATCTTATAAGAGAACAAATACCTTTTAATTTATGATAGTACTTGTAGACACCTAAAAATAATTGTTGATAACCTCCAATCAGGCTTTTGGCTAGTTTCCATCTAAAATGTGCAATTTGGCTTATAAAACTAAAACACACAAAATGATGTGAAAATGATATATTCAAGTGCTGATTTTGGCTAGGGTATCCCTAAATAGGGTAATACAATTTATGGGATAACTAACTTTGATTAGTCTATTTCAAGTTAAAATTACAAATTTGCAACTATGTGATCTGGAATGTTATTTCCTATCAATTATTTTGCACAAGACATGTGCCTTTGTTATTTGTTATTGGAAACATTCTAAATAGGAATACATTTTTGATGTGAACTTCCAATTCTAATCTAGTCAAATTTAGGATCAATAACAAGGAATTTTGATCGATTTGGGTAATTTGTACATAATGTGCTTAATCATGTTTAAGAGATAATTAACCCAAATTGAGGACTAATCAATAATTCCATGGAAAATTGTTGAATCCTTTATTTTGGAAATGAATACTGAATATCTGCATCATCAAGTGACCTTATTTCTTGAAAAGACATCTCTAGGCCATAACTGCCATAAATATCAAGATTCATGCCCTCCATGATGCTCTTCATGCCTCTTAATTGCCCCTTATTCCAATGCCATGATGAGGATAATTACAATCTTAATTCCAAAAATTGAATTAATCCTCAACCACACATCTCAATCTTGAGATGAATGTTTGAGGTTGAGTATGATCAAATCCAAAAATTTATAAATATGAGGCCTCATAACATCATTTCTAAGATTAATTAGTGAAAATTTATAATGTAGGATTGGTTTCAATAGTTTCAATAAACTAGTGTTACCATGCCAAATTAATTCCAAGCCAAGCCAAGCCACAAGCCAAAGGTGTCAAGGAGAGATGGAGGTTGTTAATCTTCCATTTCCTAGGACTTCATGAGCACAAGCTGAGCAAACCAAAAAAACAAGCATTTTGGAGCATCCAAGTAATCGAAAAGAGTTTTCTTTTGCATTTTAGTCGTGTGTTTCATTCATGTTGTTAACTAAGCTCTCCCTAGTGTCTAGGCCTAGAGATGTTATGCTATTAGTGTGATTATTTCATCTTGTTTTCATTTTAGAACTAGCACCATACTAACCATCCTCTCTTGAGTCAATTATAGGCATACAAGACCTTTTTATTCTTTGATAAGACATTACTATGTTTATATCTTGCAATGCCTTCCAAAATAGGGGCAAATTGTAGACACCTAAAATTGGCTGTCGATAACCTCCAATCACGTTTTTGGCTAGTTTCCATCTAAAACATGTAATTTGGCCTAAAAACACTAAAATATGCAAAATTATGTGAAAATGATATATTCAAGTGCTGATTTTGGCCAAGGTATCCCTAAATCAGGTAATGCAATTTATGGGCCAGCTAACTTTGATTAGTCCATTTCAAGTCAAAATGCCAAATTTTCACCTACGTGCTCTAGAATGCTCTTTCCTATCAAATTTTTTTCATAAGACATGTGCCTTTTTTATTTTTTGTTGGCAACATTCTAAATGGGAATACGATTCTAATGCATTTGATGCAGACTTCCAATTCTAATCCAGTCAAATTTAGGACCAATAATAAGGCATTCTGATCAATTAGGATAATTGTGCATAATGTGATTAATCATATTTAAGAGCTAATTAACCCAAATTAAGGACTAATTAATAATTCCATGGAAAATTGTTAAATACTTTGTTTTGGAAATGAATATTGAATATTTCAATCATCAAGTGACCACATTTCTTGAGAAGACATCCCTAGGCCATAAATGCCACAAATATTAGGATTCATGCCCTCCATGCCTCATTAATGCCTTTCATGATTCCCCCCATGCTTCTTAATTTCCCCTTCTTCTAATTACATGATGAGGATACTTACAAAATTAATTCCGAAAATAGAATTAATCCTCAACCACACATCTCAATCTTGAGATGGATGGTTGAGGTTGATTATGATCAAATCCAAAAATCTATAAATAGGAGGCCTTACAACATCAATTCTAAGTTTAATTAGTGAAAATTTATAACGCAAGATTGGTTTCAAAAGTTTCAAGAAACTAGTATTACCATGCCAAATTGATTCCAAGCAAAGCCAAGCCATAAGCCAAATGTGTCAAGGAGAGATGGAGGTTGTCAATCTTCCATTGCCAAGGACTTCATGAGCACAAGCTAAGTAAGCCACCACCACAAGAACTTTAGATCATCCAAAGAAGGTAAAAGAGTTTTATTTTGCATTTTAGTTATGTGTTTCATTCATGATTGTTAATTAAACTCTCCCTAGTGTCTAGGCCTAGACATGTTATGTTATTAATGTGTTTATTTCATCTTGTTTACATTTTGAAACTAACATGATACTTACCATCCTCTCTTCAGTCAAATTCCTAGATCACAAAATGGCATGCCTAGTGGGACTAGACAAATCCTACACCTAAAGGAGACCTTTTGCTACTTTAAAATAGTTATTTGAGATCTTAAAACTCTTGAAAATTGATTTTCTAACTTTATTTTTCTATTTTTGGTTGCCATGGTCTATACATAGTAACTGATGTCAGTATAAATACCAACATCAGTTACTTGGCTTAACCAACATTGATCAATAGAATTGACATCGATTAGATCTTGGTTGCCCATAATCGATTTCAGTGGTATTGATTGACGTCGATCACTATGTTATTCCAAAAACATAGACCCAAGACCTTTTTTAAAGTTTTTTGTTTCAAAATCAAAAGGGTTTCAAATCTAAGGGACATGCTAATAATTTTCCTATAGGATCAAGCAAGAATTTTTTCTCAAAACATGTTCAAATCACTTTTGCATGCTTAAAATTTGATTAGGAACTTTGTTTTGGTGTTTAACAAGAAATTTTTAGATGTTTTTGTTGAATGTTTTTCAAAGTTTACAACTAAGACCAACAGGTTAAATGAACACCACCAAACATTTTATCTAGATTTAAAATTGAACACACTTGTCAATTCTTGCTTGCAATAGTTGTTTAGTTGGATTTTTGTTTGGAAAAAAGAGTGGTGTTGTGTCTTTTCTCTTCCATTTGTCTCCTATAGGGAACTCTTGGAATAAAAAGTGCCATTATTATTAAAAATAGCCTAGTCCAAGGCTTAGAAATAAATTCATCTCTAGCACTCCCCAAAAACTCATAAAAGATTGGGTGACCTTGAAAATGACCCTAAAGTCTTTCTACTTTCATGCTTTATTTATTTATGCATCTTGGCTTGCGAGGGGGACTTCATCACCTCCCATAAGTTCTTTAGGGAAGCTTTGACTTAGGGTTTTATCTCCCAAAATTAACTTCATTTGGCTCTTCTAGAGTTACACATGGGACATAGTGAAACTTTGGACATCTCACTACATTGAGCAAATAGCAGGATGTAGTGGTTGCAAAAAGAACTAGACCTTTTTGCAACAAGTCAAGTGATACATACCCAAAATCTATGATTTTCTTTTGCATTATTTGGCATGAAAGTCATTATGCAATTGATTCCCCTAGATCATTCAAAAACTTGTTTAATCTTAGATAGATCCCCACTTGTTGTGGAAGTATTGTTGGTGCAAGGTGCACCTCAAGGTCCATGATGTAGTATTATCATTTGAGAGAAGGGGGCGTAAAAACCCTACTATATAATGCATATTTAATTTTAGATGAACACTTAAAATCCTCTCAAATGATGTATATTGATGGATTCTAATAGTACCAAGTAACCTTGTAAGTTTAGGATTTAAGGGAAATTAATTAGTTGGTCTTGTCCTATATTAGAGTCTTGTTTGGAGTCAAAACTGGGTGTAAACAAATAATCTAAACCAAACCCATACTCTAATTTTTCTTTTGAGTAAAGAGGCATTATGTTGCCCACATGAGATCATAAATTTTCCTTATTCAAAGTTCATCAAAAGCTTGAGAGTCATATCATTTACTTTGGCATAGTTATGTTGCCCAATTGAGTTTAGACATTGACCAAAGTTGTTTAAGTCCTTCACTTGTAATCTAAATTTGGAATTACACCTATAAAAGTTCATAGGGTTGATGTGTTAAGTGGGTTCACCATTTGCACTAAACTTGAGGGAACTTAGGTTTAATTTCCAATTTAGGTTGAAGGCCATTTAAGACTCATAATCATTATCCTCACTTGATAGACTTAAGACATTTTATGCTAAACACTTGAACTTTAAGTCTATATACCATAACATTTTGAGTCAAGAAAGGTAGTGTTATGTTGTCAAAATTATGGGAAAATGTCTTTTCCTTAGAGAATATTTGAAACAAACTTTTTTTATCACACCTTTTGGGTAGTATAATGTTGTTACATTGCCCAAATCATTTCAAACTTTGTTTCATATCCCTTTTTGCATAGAATTTCAAATCTATTTCTATGTGTTCAGACTGATCTAAGTATACTTTTGATCCTTAGTCTAAAGCATAGTTATACTATTCACCTTTGTCTAGCTTGTTTTTCAAAGGAACCAAGTTTTATATGATTATTTATGAGAAAATAAACTATGGTTAAAGTGCCTTTTATTTCATACATTATACCTAGTTGACCAAGTTCATGTCCAAGAATCAAATACCTAGTGTTTGTTAGAAGTGTTTCAAATCCATTAGATTAAAACTTTCATCTATTTTGAAAGTCTATATTTTGATGCTATTTGGCCAAAAGTCCTAGCACATACCTTGTTTGAGCCTAGATTTTGATGCCGTGTTTAACCAAAAGACTTAACAACTTTTAAATTCCTAGATTAGATTGATTTGAAACACTTAGACCTTAGAGTTTGTAATTTTGTTTGTTTGATCCATTTACTTGCTTATATTTATGTGAACATTGAAATGTTAGATGCTTCACTCTAGCTTGTTTCCTCACAAATCTTTGTATAAGCCTTTTGATCCTTTTGACAAATCTAGACCAAGTTGAAGGAATCATTTGTTTTATATTCTATCCTTTTTAAATTTTGTATAACTCTTTGACCTTTTATCATAAAGCATTGACTATGGATCCCAACATGTACTCTTACACTCATAGTGGACTCATGTATAATCCAAGGATTAGTTATGTAGTTGCACAAGAAGAAATGATGCAAGACCCCTATGTGGATAACATTACTTATGAGATGGATTATTACCCCTCTTATAATACTCAATTAGGGGCACAAATCCAAGATCCATTGGCTAACTATTTGGGTAACACACCACTTTACACATAATAGGACCAAGAACAAACTATGCAATACTTAGCTACAATACCCATGATGGATGAGCCATTACGTCAACAACCATATTCTACTAATTTAGCTTCCACATATGATCTATTTTTATTTGAGCAACATTTTTTAGAGAACAAAGATGAGATTTTGGTTAGGGCCATAGAGGTAGGGGCTAATTTTCTAGAAGACTTCCCCCATGAAAATTTGCCAATTCTAGTAAGATTTCCCCACAATATCATTTATGATCAATAGGATTCTTCTAGAAATCTTATGGATCTAGTCAAAAAAATGTACCAAGACTCCAATATATCTATTCAAGGAAAAAACATCATGGAAGATCACTTTAACCAAATGCAAATAGCATAAAAAACCTACCTAAATTCAGCATGTTATTTCAATCAGATGAACATGGTGAGTAAGCCCCTCATTGACCTAGTACCTTCAACAAGAGTGTTGATAGAACTAACTAGATAAGAAAATTTAAGTTCTGACCCATTTATATAAACTAATTTGATAGATAACTTGATACATATGCCAGTTATTGAAGAAGTATCTTTAGATTCTACATTGAATAGTGAGTTAAACATAGTAGACAATGTGAAAACAACATCCAATCTTAATCAAACTGGTATTAATGCACAAATAACTAGACACCAATGTGTGACTATTGTTAATCCCATGAGAAAATCATCATACCAAGGAATAAGAGTTTTTACACCCCATCCTCAACTAGATGCTTCCTCAAGTGTATAACCTATAGGATTAGATAATCAGACAATGGCTAATACTATACCTCAATGATAGAATGTGATGAATCCTAATCTCCCTCAACAAGTAGCGAGTAGTTTCCCATAACAATAGACATAATCTAGTGTATCAATGCAATAGAGGATGAATACATTGCCACCTCAATCAGGGGCAATTAATGTACCACCTCACTATTTAATAATGAACATACCTCTTTGGATGGAGACTAATATGCCAATTCAAAACCACATAATGATTAATCAACAACATGCAAATATTGGTCAATGATAGATGCCAAATCTATAACATGCTTTCACTTCTTCATAGGGATTTATGCAACAAGGAGGTCCCCATGTTTCTCACTTACCTATTAGACAGCCATTGGTTTAAAATAAGCCACAAATTTAGAGACAAGGTCTTGGTTCACAAGTTCCCACTCAACATTAAGGTACTATTAGTCAGCAACATGTCCCTTTTCAACCATAGCAGGCATAGTATTATTATATCGCTCCATCCCAACCATAAAATCCACTATGTCATACCTTTATCATCAACCCAAATCAGAATATCACACAACCAAATGTGTAATTTCAAGTACATCCCAATCCATGTATGTGTATTCTTGGTCCATTACCCAACTAAGCCAATGTAACCCAATAAGTGTCTCCATCATACCCTAGTCAAAGTGTCCCACTTGCTCATAGCCATTTACCCAAACCAATATTCTCCCTCAAACCAGTATCCCTTCTAGTTTCTTATTCTGAAGAATTACAATAGATGAAGGATGTGATTGCTACTATTTAGGTGGGGAAACAAAGTAAGAAATTCAAATTAGATGAAGTATGTTCTTACTTGTTCAATATGGAGTATTTATAGATATCATTTCCTCTAGGATATGAACCACCCAAATTTGATAAGTACAAAGGGAAAGGTGACCCTAAGGTTCATTTGACTGAATTCTTTATCGCATGTCAACCAGTGGTATATAGTGATATATACCTTTTGTTGTTGTTCTCAAGGAGCCTAGTTAGACATGCCTTAGAGTGTTTTTTAATGTTGCCTAAGAATTCATTTACAAACTTTGATGATCTTTTTGATAAATTTATGCAACACTTTTCTTATAATCTTGAACATGAGATTTCATTAGTAGACCTGACAAAAGCAAAGTAGAAAGATAGGGAGTGTTTTGTAAGTTATTTGTAGTGATGGAGAGCCCTTGCAAGCCATTTCAGCCATAGTTTACTAGATAAACAATTAGCTACTATGTTTAATAAAAATTTACATAGTGAGATAGCTTATCATCTAGAACTGCAATGTGCACATACGTTTAAAGAGATCATTGATAAAGGTTTGTCGATCGAGCAAGAACTCAACAATAAAAGAGTCATCAACATTAATTATACAAATTAAAGAAATAGATAACAATAACATACTAATCAAGTGCAAGCATCATAATTGACACATGCCAATAAACAATAAAGATCAAAGCAATTCAACTGAAACATGAATTTTTTTGGAAATGGAGTAACCAAATCTCATCATGTCCAAACTATGCATACATCATATGCTCCACCTTTTTAAGTTACTCCTACCCAATAACCTCTCCAACCAATGTCACACACACAACAAACAAGACCTACACAACAAATCTAGTAGCCTTTACCATTGTAAACCCTCATCCTAAGAGAACCATGCCTACATGTCATGTCTCTAGTGACCTAGGATAACCTATTGACTCTATATTTCACAAGATTGCCACCACTAATTTGTTTATTTTTCCCATACCAAAACATTATCTACAAGGCATTCCTTATCCTGATTGATACCATGAAAACAATTTTTTTGACTATCATCAAGTCAATGGGCATAATTTATGAAGATGTTTCTAAATCAAGAATTTAATCAAGAATATGTTGGATAATGGGAGATAAAACTAGATAATAGTTCTTCCACTTCCAATCAAACTCTTAGGATCTATTAAAACCCCTTTTGCTAACATAAAAATCAATAATAGTAGAATAATTAGCAATAATAACAATGGCCAATGCTACAACAAAATCAATAGTATCATAATCAAAGTCCAAACCAGTAGAACCCAAAATGAAAAGATAATAGACAAAAACAAGGTTAGAATGGTAACAACCAAAAAACCTACCATGTAGTTTCACATGACTACAATAGGGTTTTAGGTCATATTATATGGGATATCATTAATACCATCCTCCATTAATCCTAGACCAAGCATTAATCAGCCTAGACCATTTCTAAATAATAATATTCATCCAAATCACATGGATAATCCTTCTTTGACCTAGGAGTGCATACAAGCAAACCAACAAACTAGGAATCCCACTTTTAGATCTTATAATGATAACTCATTCTTGCCACATGACCACATGCAAGTGCACTAGTAATTAAGACATATCTTATCTAATCCCATACCATTTCTAAGATTACTTAACAATAATGGTCCAATATTTAATCCTAATTATGTAGTCATAACTCAGAGGTCAAAGATTACTATCCCAAGCCCACAACCATCTACTACTTTGCCTATCATCCAACCAACCATTTAGACTTGAAATAAACCATTCACTATTGACCAAGACAAGAAATTTGATATTGTGGAATAATTGTAAAAGACACTATCATAAATTTCTATTTTAGATTTTCTATAGATGTCAATAATCCATAAAGACATCTTGAATGAGTTCTTGACCTAATCCACTATTTTTAGTGACATATCCCCTGATAAATTTCAAGCTTTGGTTAGACACCTAGCTCCAACCCAATAAGTCACATTCAACTAAAGTGATATGTCTTCCCTTGGCCTGCTCTATAATAACCTTTTATACATAGAGGTTTGTATTAGATGGCATAAATTGAAATGTGTTCTTATCAAAAATGGATCTAGCCTCAACATAGTGTCTCTCAATATCATCAAGCTTCTTAGATACATAATGATAGATCTCTAGCTAGAAACAATAACTATCAAAGCCTATGATAATTAGGAAAGAGAATCATAGGGAACCATTAGTTTTTTAGTTATCATTCGGCCTTTGACCCATGATACACATTTTCATGTGTTGGTTCTTAAGTGATCATATAACATGCTTCTAGGTAGGCCTTGGTTACATGATATTCATATGGTCCCATCAAAACTGCACCAATGTATCAAGTTTTCCCACTCAAGGATGGAGGTGAATATTCTAGGAGATTTACATCTATATGAGAACTAGAAGAATCTTGAGGTTGAGTTTTAAATCTATAATTATTATTATGATATGAATCCAAGTTCTAAGTAGGATAAAGGAAAATTTATACTTATTGATCTTTCATCAGATAATTGCATAGATCCTAAAACTTTGGATTCCCTTTCCCACATGCCACCTCCTAAAGCTTTTAATCATTCACCATTTTAGATAATGGACTGAGAGAATATGTGACCCATGATACATTTAATATCACCAATCTTCCTCAAAATCTAAAAACCTTTGGGCAACCTAAGATCATCCCATATATGCATTGGTAATGAAAGAATAAAGATAAGGGACCTGCCATATTTATATTAGTATCTGACTTAGTACCTGACCCTCTTAAAGAGCATGAATCATGGTTATACAATGATGACCAAGCTAATTTTTATAAAAATGCAAAGTATCCTATGCCCAATAGGATCATAAAGCATCACAATTATGAAGGAAGAGGCCTCAAAATGAATCAATAAGGAACCATCAACCTAATTTCCATGACTAAGTATGAAAGACCTTATGAACTTAGATTTAGACTACCTGGGGGTGACCCCACATATCTTATTCAAACTCCATCACTAGTGACTAGTGATGATGATGCCAATAGTGAAATAGAGTTTGATCATAACCATACCTTTGATATCCTAGATAAAACCAAATTGTTTGATAACAATGTCATTTGTACCCTTACCCAAGCCATTGATTGAAATATATTTCCATTATATTATCCCCAATTGATAGATTGGGACCAACAAGAATCTAGTCAGGCCAATTGATGAGTTCTATAACAATGAGGCATTCTATGATTTCTTAGGCCTTAGAGACAATGTTCTATTAGGAGATCACAAATTAGGATTCTCAATCACATTAGATCCTACAACCTATTTTGGAGAGTGAGTGAACACCCTTAACCAAAAACAAATAATTATAACATTGAGGTCCCAAAGTGAAAACCTCTTTGAGGTACTTTTTGACAAGTGAAAAAGTAAAGAAAAAGGCCACTCTAGTGGTGAAAACCTATTTTAGGTGCCATTAGATGGGGGTGTTCATTCTTCCTCAAATTTAGATTAAGAGACCACCAATGACAAACTTTTTTAATGGATCTAAGTTCAATTTTGAGTAACAACAAGTATTTAATCAAATTATCCAATAATTTCCACATATTTTTGTTACATGTCCAAATCTCCCATTAGGAGACTTAGATTCATCATGCCTAGGAGAAGTTGAAGAGCAAGTCCTAAAAAAGGACCTTGACATAGTCCAATAGTTTAAGTCACTACCTATTATCCTAGAAGATGGCTCAACCCTTATAGTCAGAGATACAATAGAGGTAAACATTAAGACTCTATCAGACATGAAATGGATAAAATTAGGTGTGTCCCTCACTGAGGAGGAATGCAATGTTTTTATAGCTTTGTTGAGAGATTTTGTGGATATATTTGTATGGGCCTATTCTAACATGCTATGATTAGACCCTACCTTTGTTTTGCACCACCTTATGGTTAATCCTAATGCCAAACTGATAAAAAAGAAGCTATATAAGATGCATCTTCACATTACTATATTGGTAAAGAAAGAATTGGAAAAACTCTTAAAAGTAGGATGTATCTAATCCATTGACTATTCTGAATGGATATATAATGTTATACCTATTAGCAAAAAGCCTGAAGGAATCAAAATTTGTACTAAATTTTGAGACATCAACAAAGATTGTCTTAAAGATGATTTTCCCTTGCCTAATATTGACATGATCATCGAATCTATGGTAGGTTATGAAATGCTTTCACTCATGGATGACTTTTCAAGATACAATCAGATTAAACTAGTACTAGAAGATCAACATAAAATAATGTTCACCACTCAATTGGGAACATTTTGATATCAGGTGATGCCATTTGGCCTTAAGAATCTGGGTGACACATATCAAAGATCCATGACTATCATATTTCATGATATGATGCATGATATTGTTGAAGACTATGTCAATGACATATTGGGAAAATCCAATACCAGGGATGACCATTCAATAGTGATGCATAAGATATTTGAAAGACTATGAGAGTAAAAAGTTAGAATAAATCCAAATAAATGTGTGTTTGGTGTAAATTTAGGCAAATTACTTAGATTCATCATGTCTTTTAGAGGTATTGAAGTCAATCTAGCTAAAGTCCATGCTATAACTGAGATGCCACCACCAACCAATTTGAAGGAACTCCATAGTTTGTAGGGTAAAATCCAGTCCATCTGATTCTTCATCTCTCAATTAATAGATAAGTGCCATCCATTTATGTACCTTTTGAAGAAAGGAGTTGCATTTCACTGGGCAACTCAAAGATTATCTTATCAATCTACCTATTTTATTACCTCTTATGCTAGGAAAGCCAGTCTCATTATATCTATTAGCTACTGATTATACTTTGGGGGCACTCTTGGCTTAACATGATAATGGAAAGGAGCATGCTATTTACTACCTAAGCCATACCTTGGTTACATATGAACATAAATATGCATCTATTGAAAAATCTTGTCTAGCCATGGTTTTCATAGCTTAGAAACTACATCATTACATGTTGAAAAATAAAACCATGGCTATTTCATAAGTAGATCCACACTCAAGTATCTACTATCTAAAATAGCTTTGTAAAGTATAATGGATAAATGGATCATGCTTCTTAGTGATTTTGACATAGATTATGTTAATCAAAAAGCAATTAAAGGATATGTTCTTATAGATCAACTTGTTGAAGCACCTCTCATGGACACACAACCACTCAAATTTCCATTTCTTAATGAATCCATCATGACCATTATTGATGCACCCCTTGAGGAGTAGACCTAAAATCTATATTTTGATGGTTCATTCACTGCACATGGATCAGGGACAGGCCTATTATCTATTACACCATAGGGGAATCTAATCCCTAAATCATTTAGAATCAGCTTTCCTTGTATAAATAACATGGCCAAGTATGAAGCACTTAATTTAGGAATTTGATAAGTAGTGCATTGGAATATATCTAATCTTAAAGTTTATGATGATTCTCAGTTAATCATCAATCAGGCCATAGATCATTTTTAGACCAAAGATGACAAGCTGGTTCCATACAAAGCCATGGTTAACACTCTTAAGAATCAAATTACCAACATTTAGTTTGAGCATATATCGAGGGCTAATAATAAAACTATAAATTCTAAGGCTAGTATTGGCTCACTGATTTAACAAATAGATAAAGTGAGAGATTATTAGTTCCTCATCAAGAATTTGTCAACACCATCTCATGAACCTTCAATCATTGCCATGATTTGTGATATTGTTGTACCTAATTCTATCTGGTACTCAAACCTTTACAACTACCTTTATGACCAAGTTCTACCACCTAACCTATCTAAAAAATAAACCAAAGAATTCATTCATCATTCCACTTGTTATACTTTACTTGGATCCACTCTTTACCATTTTATACATGGGGACTTGACCTCATTAAGAAGATTAACCCCACTTCATTTGATGGCCATAAACATATCCTTACTACCATTGAATATTTCACTAAGTAGGTTGAAGCTATACCGGTCACTTACGTGATTGGAAAACAAATTTCCAAATTCATCTTCAACCATCTCATCTACCACTACAATATTCCTTCTAACATTATTTTTGATAATAGAGGATCATTTAAGAAGAAGGATGTAGACCACTTATGTACTAAATACAACATCCAACAATACTTTTCTATAGCATATTACCCTCAAGGTAATGGCTAGGCTGAAGAATCTAACAAAACCATTATCAACATTCTCAAAAAAATTATCAATGATGCTAGTTATGATTGGTACCTCCAGATATTCCTTAACCTTTAGGAATATTATACCAATCATCATGCCCCCATAAGAGCCATTCCATATTCACTTATTTATGGTACTAAAGCCATCCTTCCCATTGAGGTTGAGTTGCCTTCACTATGCATCTCTTTCAAGCATGTCCTGGATAATCATGACTATCAAGTAGCTCACCTACAAGATCTAGATCTACTTGATCAAAAATGTAGAGCCACGCTCAATAATATTAAATTATATCAAAATTTACTCAAATTCCACTACAATCAATGTGTGAAGTATCAAACATTTGAACTTGATGATCTTGTTCTCAAGGAAAACCAAAAGAATACCATGACCAAAAAGAAACATAAAGGGAAATTCAAACAAAACTGGATAGGGCCTTTCATAATCACTGTAGATTATGGATCAGGAGCATATAGTCTTTCGATGCTAGATGGTGATAAACTTCAAGAGTCAATGAATATTATTCATCTAAAGTAGTACTATGCTTGAATGCTAAGGTGTATTGTTTGTAAAGACCATTTTAGTTATGCCATTTTATCACTATTCTTATTTATACAAAGATCATTCTTATCCATCCTCTTTTCTATATCCAATTTCTATTTCTGACCTATCAACCCAACATGTTCTAAAACCTAGCCTATTTGACCTTGGTTTTTGTCATTCATTACATAATTTCAGCATCAAGGTATCTGATCAGTTCATCAATTTTTTCAAGAACTTTAGATAAAGATCATATTTTGGGACAGTGTAATAGAAGTTTCTATAGTTACATCCTTCGTTTGTTAGTCCTTTATTACCACCAGTCTTGCTATTAATTATAACCACCTTTGGGAAAATTAGTACCATTGATCTATGATGTTGTGTCCTAGTTATAACTGCCTATGGGTAAAATAGGGGAAATATTAAGCATTGACATACCAACTTTCCACTTCCTATGCCATACTATGTCTTTTTACCAACTATGCCTATTTTGTTTGAATTGACTATAGCACTAGTCAAATTCCTCCATTATAAGGGTGGAATTATAGTGACTTCAGGTCTTATTCTGAGACAATGTAGGTAGTGTTCAATAACTATTGAGGTCAGCTTAGTCACCCTTTTTTCAATGTTCTCACCATTTTGTGAGCAACCTAAGCCACACTCTCACCATTTTACTAGCAACCTAAGCCATGTTGTTACCATTTTATGAGAAACTTAAGCCATGCTCTTGTTATTTTGTGAGTAACCTAAGCCACGCTCTCACCATTTTATGAACAACCTATGTAACACTCTCACCATTTTTCAAGTAGCATAAGCAATTCTCTTTCCATTTTGTGAGAAACCTAATCCATGCTCTCATCATTTTATGGGAAACCTAAGCCATGCTCTCACCATTTTGTGAGTAATCTAATCCATGCTCTCACTATTTTGTGAGAAACCTAAGCCACTCTCTCACCATTTTTTGAGCAACCTAAGCCATGCTCTCACCATTTTGTGAGTACCTTAAGAAATGCTCTCACCATTTTATGAGCAACCTAAGCAATGCTTTTGCCATTTTATGAGAAATCTAAGTTTGAACACTCTCATCATTTTTTGAGCTTGAACCATTTTGTGTCTCATCATTCTTGATTGAGTTGAGACACTCCAAAACATTCAAAAAACATTTGAAAATTTGTTATAAAAGAACAAAAACATTGACCACTTATTTGCCTTAAGGATTCTGGGAACCCTTACTAAGTTATAAGCAAATCATTTGTCATTTAGTTTCCCCATCATTTTTAGCCTTTTTATCTCATGCACTTTCCATTTTGAAAAACCATTCCTATTCTTATATCACATCCATTCTATTTGTTTTCCTTAGTTATCACATTCTTCCCATTCCCTAAGAGAACTAAATTTGGCCTGGACTTTTTTTTATTAGATATTACATCCATGGAACTATGTAGGCAACATCTACTTACTTAGTGCATATGGAGACATCTTGGCCACCCCATTTATTTTTTTCTATTCCCCCATTTAGTTCATTTTTTAAGTTGTCACCTATTTTTTAGGGGCAATGTTCATAGGATTTCTATCATATTATTTGTTTATTTGTTTCTGCTTATTTTATTTGTTTGTCTACCTATTTGTTTACTTTTAGCATTGTTTCCTTGATTCAATTTATGTGTCTTCATTGGGTGATTCCTTTTCCACACTTACACTTGAATCCATCCATATTCATATGTTTACATTTTCATCATGGTTTTGATTATTGGAGCATTATTTTCTATTGAGTATTGGATTTTGGGAGTCAGTCTTTATGCATATTATGGCCAAGTCCTCATGATGTTATATCATGATCCCTACCAATATGTGAAATAAAAAACTTAAGCTTCAATAAGTCTATTCAACAATGGCAACATCTATTCAACATCAACATCTTGATTTTATCCTAATCATATCCCAAATAGAGTAATTAACCATGAAATAATTTCAACCTTTATTAGTTCAGATGAGCATCTCCCTACTAGTAGGTTGTTCCAATTCATTATTACCCTCTATGTCAAGTTATCATCATCGTCGACTACGTGTATCATGTTTTCCATAATCAAGGTCCAATGATTATTACCGCCTATGGGCAAATCATTACACACCATCCCACTTGCATTTCTTAATGGTTATAATTGCCTTTAGACAAATCATTGTGTTTTCATCACTTTACTTTTTTTGCCTATATAGAGGCATGTTATTATCTTGTTTATCTATCCTAACTAGGGTAACTCCATCTTCTCAATGTTTATAACCACCTTCAAGTAAATCATTGTGTTTTCATACCACATTGCCACTATTGGGGTGTAATGCTTATAACCATCTTTGGGCAAACCATTGTACACCATCCCTCTTGCATTCTCAATGATTTTGAATACTTTTTCAATATCATTGTGTTTTCACCCCATCATCTTTCTTTTATTTGGTCCCCTCATTTTGTTTCTTTCTTTTTGAGGGACTATTTATTGACCTCCTTGTGTCAATCATTCCCTTAATGGGGCATCATACAATTAGTTTATCATCATTACAGTTGTAGGCATATAGGAAATTTTTATTCCTTGAGAAGACATTACTATGCTTATATATTACAACACCTTCCCAAACAGGGGCAAACTGTAGACACCTAAAATTGGCCACTGATAACCTCCAATCAGGCTTTTGGCTAGTTTCCATCTAAAACATGCAATTTGGCATTAAAATACTAAAACATGCAAAATGATGTGAAAATGATATATTCAAGTGTTGATTTTGGCCAAGGTATCCCTAAATGGGGTAATGTAATTTATGAGGTAGCTAACTTTGATCAGTCCATTTCAAGTCAAAATGCCAAATTTACACCTACGTGCTCTAGAATGCTCTTTCCTATCATATCTTTTTCACAAGACATGTGCCT
This sequence comes from Torreya grandis, assembly GCA_037957365.1. Classification (NCBI taxonomy): domain Eukaryota; kingdom Viridiplantae; phylum Streptophyta; class Pinopsida; order Cupressales; family Taxaceae; genus Torreya; species Torreya grandis. Next base: position 2,850,257 of record JARHVA010001351.1, on the reverse strand, counting down.
TTATTATTTATTTTTGGAAACATTATAAATGGGAGTATAGTTATAATGCATCTAATGTGGTCTTCTAATTCCAATCTAGTCAAATTTAGGACCAATAATAAGGCATTCTAATTAATTTGGCTAATTTGTGCATAATGTGTTTAATCATGCTTAAGATCTAATTAACCCAAATTAAGGCCTAATCAATAATTCCATGGAAAAATTTTAAATACTTAGTTTTGGAAATGAATATTGAATATCTACATCATCAAGTGACCTCATTTCTTGAGAAGACATCCCTAGGTCATAAATGCCACAAATATCAGGGTTCATGCCTTCCATGCCTTTTAATTTCCCCTTCTTCCAATGTCATGATGAGGATAATTACAAGCTTAATTCCAAAAATTGAATTAATCCTAAACCACACATTTCAATCTTGAGATGGATGGTTGAGGTTGATTCTGATCAAATCCAAAAATATATAAATAAGAGGTCTCACAACATCATTTCTAAGCTTAATTAGTGAAAAGTTATAATGAAATATTGGTTCTAAAAGTTTCAAGAAATTAGTGTTACCATGCCAAATTGATTCCAATCCAATCCAAGCCATAAGCCAAAGGTGTCAAGGAGAGATGCAGGTTGTCAATCTTCCATTGCCAATGACTTCATGAGCACAAGCTGAGCAAGCCACCATAATAAGCATTTTGGATCATCCAAGGAAGGTATAGGAGTTTTATTTTGTATTTTAGTTGTGTGTTTCAGTCATGATTGTTAACTAAGCTCTCTCTAGTGTCTAGGCCTAGAGATGTTTTCTATTAATGTGTTTATTTCATCTTGTTTTCATTTTGAAACTAACACCATACTAACCATCCTCTCTTGAGTCAAATTCCTAGATCATAGTAGTCCTCTTATCTTTCAATGGACCACATTTAAGTAAATAATAAATTAAATGAAAGATATCAAACAAATCTAAAGATTTGTTCTGATGAATCTAAAATTTAATTGGAGTATTTTCAAATTGAAATTCAGAAGTAAGCATATCAATTTCTTGACCATAATCATGAGGTTGCAAGTCCTTTTTTGATAACTCAGATTGGGCAATAAAAAATACCTCATGATCATCAAGCTAATGACTAAGCATACTCTCAAAGTTATCTTGTTCTTCATGATGAATGGCATCTCTTAAATCATTAAATAAATAATGGGAAATACCTTCAACTTGTACAATTGGAGTGTCTTCTTCTTGAACATCTGTAAATTCCTATTCATGTACTTGTCATTACACTTGCATCTCAACCCCTACCTTAGCTTTCTCTTCTACTTGTTCCATCTTTACATCACTATGGAAGACTAAAACATGTTTGTCCTTTCCAAGAGGTGTTCCAATCATGATTTATTCTTCTTGGTGAGTCAAGTCACCTTAATTTTATATTTCCTTAGTTGCATCTTCTTGATTTTCCTCAAAAAGGAGAGGATCTTTCTTAAAGAGTGACATAGTAGACCCTTGAGAATATTCAGTAAGAAGAGAAGGGTCTAAATAAGTTATCATAAATACCATATTTTTCTCATGGAGCTTATCTTCTTAGATCACTTTAACCTTCTCTCTCTATTGCTTTGCTTTTTGAATGGCTCTCCATAAATGAAAGGCTTTGAGATTTTGAGGGGAAAGGAGTAGAGGCTAAATGGTCACTAGATTGCTCTTGACTTTAGCATCCTAGCTTATGCCTAATTATTCTTCCTTCATTCTTGATTTTTGAATCTAATTCTAAGTCATAAACTTAGGTTTAGAAACCTTTGCTTCTGTACTTGTTCCTACTATGGTTGAGAAAGAAGTATTTTATTATTGTGTTGATTTTTATGTTGCTATTGAATGCTAGAGATGTTGATTGAAAAACTTAATTTGATAGGATAAATTATCCTTAAAATCATGGACTAATTGGTTGGAGATGTCTCCCTACAAAACTGAAGATGATATTTCCTATATGATCTACTAAGAAACATGAAGATTAGTCTCCTCAAAACATACTTGTTTAGCCTTCTTAGCCCTTTTTTGGATAGACTTATAGGTGGGAAAGATAGGCAAGGTTTGAGTTGACTCTTTAGAGTTGTGATAAACATTAATTTGTTGATCATAAAGGGAAAAGGGGAGATATATGGGAATATGGGGATGATTATGATGACCATAAGGTTCCTCATAAACCACTAACCTCTCTTCAATGTTTATTATTAGAACTTTAATGTCTAGAATATCGTAACTAAACTTTGAGTGACCCTACCTTATGAAAGTTTGACATACATCTTTAGCTTATTGTAAATTAGTTCTCATGATTTGAATTTCATTTTTGGAGATATCCTCTTTATATCTCTTTCTATTTTCTATGATTATCATCTCTTTATCATATCCAAATAGAGTTTTATTAAAGCTTGGGATGGATTGATCAACGAGATAACAAGATTTATGAGGGATATTATAGGATTGGTATGGGTCACCATACCATTGGTAAGGCTCTATACATGGTGATGTTGATCATAAGTTTTATAGAGATCATGGTAGGGATGATATGGGTCATGAGGAAGGTAAGATCCATTCCCTTGATAATAAGGATCATGAGAAACTTGATAAGGCTCATCATAGGTTTGATATAACTCTTGGTAAGGCTGATTAGGCTCATATGTAAAATGAGACATAATAACTAATTAAAATATTCAATGAGACATATCTAGGTTGATTACAACCAAAATATTTGATTTAGAGTCACCAATCATGCTAACTTGCTTGCTTCTAAAAGTTGAGGAAAGACACACCAACAATATTTCACTTTTTTGGATGTTGGTCCCACTAGGCATGCTAGAACTATTAGAGGCTTAGATTGTACCCTAGCTGAGCAAAGGATTATTTAGGTCCTATACTAAAATCTTGTCCAACATGAGAATGGCCCTAGGCTATGGATTCCATAATCTTGGGTCAGACCTTTAAGATTTTTAATAAGGCTAGCTCCTCTGATGCATCACTTAGTTTATTTTCATTAAAACCTACTAATTACTAGGTTGAAAAGGGAGAGAAAGATAATTAAAATGGAAATCTAAGCTAATGTTGGTGATTCACCTAAAATGATTGTTCAACCACTCCTACTTGAGCTTCTAAAACATGAATGGGATAAAAAATGATGGGATCTAAAACTCCAAAGTCTCTTATGCATTAATATTTCATGTAGAGGTTCACCAAATGATCAAAACCTAAGGGAAGTGATGGAAAGACCTGATTCAAGGCACTAAATAGACAATTTATCCACATGTTGTATTTAATTAAATGACATTAAACACTAAACATGACTTGCATAACAAGATAAACTAGTAGCTAGGTGAGGTCAGGGCTTGACAAGGGAGAGACTTCTACCACATATGAAAATAAAATTGACATTATCACATTATACCAGAATAATGAAATTTGAAATAGTCATCTATTTATATAAAGAGGTTACAAGGATCAATCTTGGTAGAGTCTAGTTATGCCCAAGAGAGGGATGTATTTTAAGTCTTAGAATCCAATATTTATAGTATATGCGAGTAAGAGATATGGGGAACATGCATGCAAAATAAATAAATGTGATCCAATTACTTTGATGGAGTCCCAACCAAATTTCTTGAATTCTCCACCATATTTTACTCAAATCAGGGTGTAATCCATCATAGATAGATCAACTTATATTTGTCCCAATAGCCCCCAGGCTCTTTTATTGGATGAGAAATATGATATATGACAAGAATTTTCTTAGTATGATGAGCCATGCTCCTAATAAGAAAGAGACAATCTTTCAGGTTTTGAGAATGCATTGAATGCTCTAGCTACAATTTTCAACCACCAAATCTCCATCTTGCGACTCTACACCATCCTCTTCCTGGATTGCTTATAAGTACAAGATCTTTATGTCCATTAACCTGATTTAACCATGAATATATCTACTTTAGGTGGCTAAATGTTCCTAGTAAATTATGGGTGATATGACTATCATAGTTATGCCTTGGCTTGATTTTTACTACAACCACTAAACACATATCTACTATAGATGAAAGCTAATCTTATTTACTGGTTTTCATACATCCATCATATCTACTTGGGTGTATTTACATTTTTTGAATATCCTAGGAGCCCACCTTCAATCTTTAATAGAGATAAAAGACCTATTTTACCCTTGTAGACATTTTAATTGCATCATTTGATCCTAAAATATCTACTCTAGTTTAACTTGGATCATATTTCAACCTTTAGTCAAAGTATCACAATTTTGACCTTTAATTTTAGCCATTGATCTTAATCTAATCCTTTAAGATTATAACACCTTTTACCTTCATCATTGATCATGAATCTATGATCCAATTATATGAGCACCATTAGATCTACTTTATCACACATCATCGATCTTTCCTTATACAAATAAATATAAGCCATTGAATTCTTCCAGTCTAATGCACTTAAGACACTTGTTACCCATGCATTTATCTTTGATATTCACTAACCTTTTAACCCATCACTCTCTATTTATCTAAGGTTCATGATCAAATTCACATTTTTAGATATTTGGGACCAATTAACATCGTGGATCAACCACTCATGATTAATCTACTTTGTATGAATGAACATGCATAGTTAGATCTTTAGGATCCACTAGATTTTTTAATAACCACATACCATTAGATTTTACGTCCATGATCAAACGTGCATTTTTATATCTTTAGTTTGAATTCAAATGGATATTTGTCAAATCTATAGCTTGACGTCCATGTAAATGTCTCATTCTGTAAGTCTAAATTTAAATATTTATATCTTGAGATAACAAGTTCATCAAGACACCAAATTTTCAAAGGATTATCTTGTCATGAATAAATTATGTCCATGTAATATTTTTTCTTTGAGAGGCCTGCTAAGTGAACTTATTTAATTCATAATCAAGCTGACCCATTCATTTTTGCATGATGTCCTATGATGGTCTAGTCCTTCAAAGCTTATACAAGTCATTTTATCATTAACTTAAATAGGAACTTTACTCATATGTTCAATCCAAGAAGAATATTTCTAGGTGGGCCAAGACTTACACTTCTACAAGTTCTAAGTCTATACCTAATCTTGTTCTCCATGGACACTAATGTTTAGGATATATAGTAGCATTAACGCTACTATCTTACCATGATGCAAGTGTCTAATACCCTAAAGTCATCCAATTTTTAAATGAAATGTATTACATTGGTTGGCCTAAGTTCTTTAGTGTGAATTATTTCATGATATGATTGGTATAAATATAATATCAACCCTCATTCATTCCTTACCTAGTAATAAGACCAAAAGAGCAATCAATAAGCACTTAAATTACCAAAAGGTTTCATTCCTTACCTTATTTTGATATCAAATCAAATGAATATCCAAACTATAGGTTTAAAGTACTAAATGAGTAGTTATAAGGTCATATTTTCCAATTTACAAGCCAAGTCACTATTGTACTTGATTTGCACACATTTCATGATTCACACAATCCAACACATAGGGGATAACTACATGAGTCTGAGGCCCTCTTATAGAGTATTAGCTATTTATACAATGCCTTTGAAAATGGGGCTATTATGGGTCATCTCATCATCATGTTATCACAAATATTTTTTTTTACCAAGGTCATATTAAATATGGAAAGCTAGGGTTTTCCCATTTCATCAAGAGTGACAATCCATGACCCAAATTTGAATTCACTAAAGCAAAGGTAAAACAAAACCTAGAAGCATCAAGTTGGTCTCATCCTATTTTAGTTGATATTTAATACTAGACACTAGAGTTAAAACTAGATAGTAGCATTGATGCAATTATCCCATGAAGATTCAACTATTCAGAGAGCTAGAGGCAGCAAATCTAGAATCTGATGATTGACCTAGAACTATCTTCCTACTTAATTTTAGCCTATTTTAGATCTATCATTGTGTTAGCATCAAAACTAGTTAAGGACTCTCTTTTATGTCATTTATATATCTATAAAATTTGTACTTTTCATTTTTTATCTTATTTTAGCTTACTAAATTTAGAATATGGTACATCTGAGTTTAACACAATAATTAGCTTGTTGTAGATCTAATATTCACCCTTGTTCCCTATCATTTCTATATATTTAACCCTATCTACCCAAGTAGGATTCATTAATTTAAATTAGGTATAAACATTTTGTGAACCCAACCCATCTAAATGATTTATTTTATGATTCCTAGGGTTTAAGATTTTTGTACTTTTTAATTTTATATTGGTACTATTTTATATGAAACCAAGGCATAGCCCTAGACTTGGGGTGTGTCTATTATCATATTGAGATTATTATCAACCCATCCAAGATGTCTCAAATTAGTGAGGGATCTCATACCTTGTATATGAGGATACCCATGTTGACAATGAAAAAAATCCTAATAGGGTTATCATAAAAGAACATTTTGATAATGAAAATCTAGAAACAAATGAAAATGACCAAGTAGACAATGACTAAGTTTATGCAATTACAATGTTTCATAAGTGCATTAAAAAAAACATTAATATATTGATAAAATATTAAAAACTATACTTGAATCTAAAAATGCAAAAACAAATAGTCTATACATCCATCCCCTTGAACACATTACAACTTAATAATCTAATCGGGGCATGGATTATGTGTTTCAACCTTTGTTCCCTAAACTAATATTGATACATTTATTATACACTTACCCATTGTTTCAACATAAATACCAATTCCAATTCTTGTTACTACTCAAAAAATGTTTCCATTACCTATGGTGACTACTCAAATTGCTAATCAAAATCCTACTAGGCTGACAATTTAATCAATCCTTCAAGTCATAAATACCTTAAAAGAAAAGGCTATAAATATTGAAAAAATGGTTTAAAACTCTTCACATGTCATAGATTCACAAGATGCGTTTCATAATACTCTTTGCACTTGACATCTATTTATACCCTTTTCCTATTAAAATTTTTCACCTAAGTTCACATTTTATGATGCCAAGGGTGATCTTGAACAACATATTTAAACCTTCTATGTGTCATGCCTTGATTATGCTTCACATGATAAAATTTTTACCAAATTATTTCCAAGGAACCTCAAGTATTATACTTTGAATTTGTTTTATGACTTAGCTTTCCAATCTATGAAAGCATTCAAACCTATTGAAGATCATTTTTTGTTGCACTTTTATATCAACATTACTAAAAAGCTTTCCTGCACTCAAATTGTAAAGATAAAATAAGGAACCAATGAACCAATCAATGAATATGTATTGATATATTATACAATGCTATCCAAAATCACTAATCTTATGGTAAAAAAAGACTTATAAGACATATTCAAGAGAATTTTGATTTCTACTTTACATGAGTCCATTATTTTCAAAAAGTTTCAATCTTTCAATGACTTATTCCATGTTATATGGGATCATGAAATGAATATTATGTCATTAAATAATATCAAGTATGTAGAAAAAACACCAACTACATATACGTCTAGTACAAAATTTAATATCAAACTAATTTATAGGGTAAAACCTCCTAAGTCTAAAATGGAAACAATCACCATGGTTAGCACAGTTTCACAATAGCCTAATTAGTTTGTCTTATCAAACAAACCCAGGAGATGGTTTACACATTTACATGAGCCTCCAATTTTATTACTCCCATAGTTATTAGAGTGTCATATTATATCTCTCTTTCCTCTTATAGAGGTTGATGTCAATGAACCTATACCCAATGGATATGATGCAAATTCTTATTGTGACTATCACCAAGGCCCTGGAAATTCTATGAACAAATGTTTTACCTTGAAGAATAAGATCCAAGACCTCATGAATGAATTAAGAATTACATTTGATGATCCTCCAAAGGAATCAAGATCACAACCTGGTGATTACCATAAATAGAAGAAATTTAATAGTCATTTGTATGACCAATATAAGAAAGAACCAAAAGTTCAAATGACATATAATTCACATCCTCCTACATCATATATGGGAACCCAATAGATGGTTTATTGGTACTTACACATGAAATATACCTCATATGGTTTAGAAACCTACCATTTCATTTGATGATAGTGAAATTAAGGATGATGACTCTTTTCTTCATTATATATTCATTAGAGCATACCTTGTTAAACACCCTATATGTAGTGTTATGATTGATAATGGTGAAAGTAAAAATGTGTGCACCTTGACATTAATTATGAATTTTGGTTATACTCATCATTATCTACACTCCTCTACTAGATTAATTAGAGCTTTGATGGGACCTCACATAAATTTGTTGGTGAGATTGATCTAACTTTATAGGTTGGTCTCACACCTTTTTGTTACTAATTTAACATTATACCTTATACTGTGTCTTTAACATGTTTTTGGGTTGACATTGTATTCAAAATATTAGATTAGTACCTTTTATAATGCATGGGTGTACTAAGTACATTCATACCAATTGGGTAATTACAATTTTTGGTATTCCATATGGGCATTCTCTTAATCAAGATAAATTCATACCCAGGTAGTTAATTGTCAATCCTATTAAAGATAGTAAATCAAAAAAAATTAATCAATAAAAAATCCTCTTTATTAGGTATCTAGTACTTGAGAGACATTTATATCAGAGATAAATAATGGGTTCCATGGAATCCTCATCTTCTACACACCATATTCAGATATATAGAGGACCTAAACATGTTCTTACTATTGTTAATACAAATAAACCATAGATTACATAGATATGGGTTCCAATAAACCCTATTCCTTCTATTGGTACTTCATGATCCCAAATTCCTATGATACATATGTTAAACATGACATATTTTATAGTGATAGATATTACACATACACATTCTCCTTGGTAGTACCATCAAATTCTTTAACTAGGTTTTGAGTGGGGAGATACCTATGATCATCCTTTGGATGAATTCATAAGATGATATTGTCTCTTCTAAAAATACCAAAAAAAATCAAAAATAGAAAAAAATAGAAAAAAAAATGGCACGTACATGTTCTATTGGCTCCTTGGCATCTATGTGTTAGTTTCATGTTGAGGGATAACATATCATTTACTCCTACATACACATATATAGGCATACATAAATACAATATACAATTATTGGTGTTGTTATTTCAGTATACTCACATCACTGAGATGTTGGGGTCATCTATATTATACAATTTTGATACACATAAGTTATAAGATTTGATGATCACTCTACACTACCATGTTTTAGCTTACATATGTACTTACACATGCATTTTTTATATGCTTATATCTTTCACATGGTACTTGATATTATATGAATTTGAAATTTTACTAACACATTCCATCCATGGCCATTATGACATGTTTATGTTTGTTACTTATGTTTTTCGTTTACACACTTCTTTCAGTGTTTTGCCTTGTTATTTCATTAATTTTTCAAGCATTTGAATATAGTCAGTTGTACATGGACCCTATGTATTATGTTTGTATTATTAGACATTTTAATATGTCATTCATTGATTTTGTATACATTTGACTAAGTCATGTCCATTCAATTTTGTCGCATTTGAACATGCCCTTGTTTGAAGTCTCCTAGGACTATTACCTTTTGACTTACTTTTGAGTGATATTGTGTGTGTGATTTTTTTATTTTTGAGATTTTATTGTTACTATCTAGACATTAAAATGATATTTATAATTCATATTAGGCCTACATGTGATCACATATGCACTTCAGTGATACATTTACATAAACAAGTTCATTTTATATGCTACATGGTTACATTCATAGATTTACAATTGTCTTACCTATTTGAGGTTAGGTAACTTCAAAGTATTCTTTTTCCCTTACCTCAAATGGGAGCATATTAGTGGGTCCATGCTTGGGAAGCATGTTCTCCACACTTTGCATAGTTATTAGATTTAATTGGGGCATGTCATATGGACATAAATTCCACACATTAACAATTTATAGATTATAGTGGGAGTATTGTTCAGAAACATGTTCTCCATATTTATTAAATATTGGATACTTATAATATTTTGTATATTTAGTGGGGGCATGTCATATAAACATAGATTCAACACATTCATAGTTTTTAGATTCAGTGGTGACATGATTTGGAAGTATGTTTTGTACATTCATTTAGTATGGTACTTATATCAATTTATAGATTTAGTGGGGTCATGATTTAGAAGCATTTTCTCCATACCTACTCAATTTTTAACATTTCTAGTTTATAGTGGGAGCATTTTTTATAAACAATGTCCTCCACATTGGTAGTTATATTAGTTTTATATTAATCCATATATAATTTGGGAATGATTTGGAATCATGTCCTCCACACTTACATAATTATCTAATTTGGCTAAAACACATGGTTATATGATTCAAATTCACATTTATGGTAGATTTATATACATGATACCATTTTTATAAATATTTTTAGCATGATACATATCTAAGTTACATATTATATGCAACATGTTCCTAATATTAAAAAATCCAACTCAATCTCAAATTCTAAAACTATTGCATGTATTGATACCCCATGGACTTTTATGGACTTTACTGAGCCAATATATTTCAGTAGTTGGTTCATATTTTGGTATGGTTGAGGTGATTAAATAACCTAATCTTTCCAAGTTTTAAATTTGGACTTGATCATCCAAACTCACTAGGTTATAAGTATCATTGGGCTGTATGGTTGAGATAATCTCAATTGTTAGGTGGAAACTCACTTTTTCTCCAAAGTTGGGGTATGTTCCTTCCAACCTCTCTCTCTCTCTATCTCATTGAATACATTAATTTTATATATATATATATATATATATATATATATATATCATAATCTTAGTTTAAATCTTTACAATGATACTTATTTTTCAAAAGATAACTTTCCAAAAGGCAAGGTGGTTATATCGACACACAAGTACACTCATAAACCTTGCTCATTAAATTTCAAGTAATTTTAACCTAGATTATATGCATTGATTATACACTGTAACATGATATTGGTTGTAGGTTAGTCATCATCATAGCACTTAAAATTCAACTCTATAAAATCATTCAAAATAAACTCAAACAAATGAAAGGTGTACATACACACCCAGGTACTTATTCCTTTTCCTTTAAACTAGAAATTTCATTACTAAATTAAAATGGGAGGAAATATAGATAATATTTTGTGATTATGTAACATCTCAGTCTTGTACACTTGGAAAACTTAGACCTAATTGAAATTTAATGAGCAAGGTTTATGTGTGTCGATATAACCACCTTGCCTTTTGGAAAGTTATCTTTTGAAAAATATGTATCATTGTAAAGATTTAAACTAAGATTAGGATATATATATCCTAATCTTAGTTTAAATCTTATATATCCTAATCTTAGTTTAAATCTTTACAATGATACATATTTTTCAAAAGATAACTTTCCAAATGGCAAGGTGGTTATATCGACACACAATTACGCTCATAAACCTTGCTCATTAAATTTCAAGTAATTTTAACCTAGATTATATGCATTGATTATACACTGTAACATGATATTGGTTGTAGGTTAGTCATCATCATAGCACTTAAAATTCAACTCTATAAAATCATTCAAAATAAACTCAAACAAATGAAAGGTGTACATACACACCCAGGTACTTATTCCTTTTCCTTTAAACTAGAAATTTCATTACTAAATTAAAATGGGAGGAAATATAGATAATATTTTGTGATTATGTAACATCTCAGTCTTGTACACTTGGAAAACTTAGACCTTGGTTGTTCCTCTTAGTTTTACACATGCCTTACTTTCACAAGATTCACATATAATCTATCTTATACCCCTTTGCCTATCTCTTAGTCCAACCAACCTTATATTTATGACATAAACATCCCATCTTGCATAGAATTCTTAAAATGTAATCATATTACACTTATACAAGTTTTGAGCTTGTGCCTACTCTCTTTCTCCTTAAACACTAATGTTTGGATAGATAATAGCATTGACATAATTATCCTACCTTGATGCAAGTGTATAATTCCTTAAATTCATCCAATTTACAAATATAATGTATTAAATTTGTCAACCTAAGTGTTTTAATGTGAGTTATATCTTGATAGGATTGGTAAAAATATAATATCATCCATCATTCATTCCTCACCTAACAAGAAGACCAAAAGAGCACTCAAGAAGCATTCAAGTTACTAAAATCTTTCCTATCCTACTCTATTCTGATATCAGTCAAAGGAAAAACCTAGATATAAGTTTTAAATACTAAAGAAGTAGACATAAGGTCATATTTTATAAGCTAAAATATAGGTCATTAATGTACTTATTTCATACACATTTCATGATTCACACACAAGCTAACATGTAGACATGAGTTTTTGGCCCTCTTCTAGAGTATTAGCTATGTACGTAGTTCCCTTTGATTGTGGTTTCATTATGGGTTAGCTTGATACCATGTTCCCTCTAACCCATATTTTCCAAAGTCACATTAAAGATGGAAATCTAGGGTTTTACCATTTCACTAGGAGTGATAGTTTATGACCCAGATTTGAATAAACAAGAATGAAGGTGAAGAAAAAACAAAAAACATGTAGGTGGTTGCATCATCTTTATATGTTATAATAGACACTAGCATTTAACCCATATAGTAACATTGATACAACCATCCCAAGTTGATGCAACTGTCTAGAGAGTCAGAGACCCCAGATCCAAATCTGATGATTAATCTAGAACTATCTTCCTACCTTATTTCAACATGTTTTAGATACAACACTATGTTAGCATCAAAACTATATAATTACTCTATTTTATGTCATTTTTATATATTGCATAATTATACTTTCCATTTATATAATATCTCAATTTAATAAATTTAACATATAGTACATACGAGTTTAGCACATTAATTTGCATGTTATAGATATAATATTCACCTTTGTTCCCTATAATTTATATATCCTTAAACATATAGACCCAATTAGGATTAATTATTCTAAATTAGGGATAAATATAAAGATATTCCATAGGAAGAGTTTGGGAGTCTAGGATGAACTTATTTACATATGGTTGCTCAGGAAGGGCCACCCTAGGTTGCTTAGAATGTGTCAAATTGGACATGGTGGAGTATGAGGTAGAGTAATCAATGGTATCCTAGATAACCCTTCTTTTATAATATAAATCCTATCATTTTATTCTTCAAAATTTTTAAATTATCTCAACATTAGGGGTTTTTAGGCTAATAAATGATCTAGTTAAAAAAAGTGGATATAATGCACTTCCAACAATCAAGGTAATTTCATATGAATCATTGTAACTATGGATTATTTTTTAAGAGCCACATAATTATTTTTATCACCACATGAAACTTTGTGTTTGGGATGGCAAGAGAAGACTTATAGGATATAGACAAATTCTTGATGGTTTGACTATGCTTATTGTCAAAGTTATCTCAATTAGTTAGTGAGGGATCCTATTGGGCTCAATCATTACTTATAAAAGAATAAGGTACTAAATTATTATCCAAACCCTTTCTATAAAAATTTAGGGTTTATATGGACACCCACATATTAAATGGAAGAGGAGAGAAATATTAATGAAAGAAAATAAAATAAAATGAAAAATGAAAAAGGACAAACCTTTAACATCAAGTTCACAATATTTGTATGTAAATAAAGTGATGTAATATAATTGAATACTCAAATTCCTATTGTCAAGCTAATATAGCTAATGGAATGATTTATCAATGATAACTATTGATTTTATCTATTATTTGTAGAGGTTGAGATTGTGGAATGGGATGAGATTGTTGATTTCATCAATTATTTTGAGCTTATTCAATGGGATAAGCCATTCGATTTTATTTATTATGCCTATGTTATTATCATTTATATTATTTTAAATTATCTTTCATGGCAAAAATATTAGGATGATGAGGTCTCTATAATATTTTGATGCTAAAATATCAATATATCACAACTCTTGGATAATGTTACTCACTTTAAACATGTATAAATCTAGTTCAATAGCCTATGGTATTTGATCAAATCATTCATTTTGATCTTATGAAATCAATGTCATACTCAAAGTGAATGAAACTAGATGAGACTAGACCCAAGGAGACAAAATTGAATCAGGTTTGAATTCTTCTAGCATGGCATGATAGTTAGTGATTTTCTCCTAGTTAGTTGGGCTTCTAATAACCTTTTTTGTTTGTCTAGGGATTATAATTGATAAATGATCAAATTTTTAGGCCAAATAATAAAGAAATAAAATGACAATGTTTGGTGTAATCCAAAATTATATTCATGATTCTGATTGCAAATAGGAATTAATACAATATAAAGATCTAAAGAAATGGTTATTCAATTTACATTCCTAAATGGCCCTTCCTATTCCTACAAAAATGAAGATTAACCAAATTATAATAGGACAAAACTATCCTATGAAACCTAAGATTATGTAAAATATTATTACATCCCCCCATATTCTATAGAAGTCATTTTGAGACCAAGAATTCCTCTAAGATTTTAAAATTTTTCTTGTCCAAGCATTTTTATTAGATGTTTGTTGGTTGCTTTATTGTAGGGAAGTGTTACAGCTTGACACTTACATATTTCATAGTGTTTAATCAAATGAAATTTGGTATTGATATGCTTGGTTTAGTGGTGAATTATTGGATTCTTTTCCTTTTAAATTGTATAAGTGTTGTCAACCATGAGAGGTGTTCATGAAACCTATTATTCCTATAAATCTAAAATAACACTTTTGAGCCACAAAATATCTTTAGTTACCTATAAATCAGCCATATACTCTAGTTCTACTAAAGAAATTGATAACATTGATTAATTCTTGGATTTAAAATTGACAACTAATGTTCCCAAATTCTTCATAAACTTTGTAGTGGATTTTACATCTTCACAATCATTAGTATAGTCAGAATTTGAATATCTAACCAATTTTAAGTCTCATACCTTGAACTATTTGAGCCCAAATTTTGTGTTTCTTAGATATATAAGGATTATTTTTACTAATACCTAATTATTGTCTTTAGGTTTTTTCAATAATATGCAAATAACACCAATAATAAGGGATATTTTAGGTCTAATTATGGTCACATAAATTAGACTTCCAATGAGTTGTCTAAATTAGTGGCATCAACAAACTCTGTTGTATATTTTTGTCAATTTTATATATTTATCCATGAGAATACTAAGAGGATTACAAAATTCCTTTCTAAACTTAATCAAAATTTTACTAGTATACTTATGTTGAGTGATGAATAAATACTTGGATTTTTAATTAATTCAATAACCAAATAGTAATGAAGTTAACCCAAATCGGTCATTTCAAATATTTTCATCAACTCTGATTTGAAATGGTAGTATACATTTCATTTTTTCCATGATAAGTAGATCATAAACATACACACCATCACTATAACTATTTTTTCAACTATTTTAACAAAAAAGGTTTTATACTCAAACTCAAAACATTTAAAGTTCATGTTTAGGAGGTGCTTAAGTATTTTTTATTACCATGCTCAATAGGATTAGTTTAAACCATATAGTAATATTTCAAGATTTGACACCTTGTGATCTTAGTATTTTACTATGAAACCTTGAGTTATGCCATGTACATTTTTTCCCTTGAGATCACCATTCAAAACTGAAGTTTTGATGTCCATTTGGTGAACTTTCCATCCATTGTGACATGTCAAAGCCAACATGGTTTGAATGGTAATCTATTTTATTGTAAGGGAAAGGACTTCATTATATTCAATTATTTCCATTTGAGCATGTTCCTTTGAAATAAGCCTCACTTTATATTTATCAAGTGAACCATTAGCCTTGTATTTTTTGTGGTATACCCACTTGCATCTAATTGGTTTTTAGTTGAATGGAGGATCAACCAATTTCCAAGTTCCATTTTTTACCAATGCACTATACTTATCCTTCATTTATTTTCTCTAAGGTTCAATATTCTCAACTTGTTTGAAATATTTTGGTTTTTATAAATTCAAAATTGAGTTATTCTTCTAGAGAATCATCCAAGGTGATTTTTTCAATATTTTCTTAAATTTATTTAAGGAACTTGTTTTATTGTGATGTAGTTACGTGTACACTTCTAGTGCATATTTTCACAAATTCATTGGTTTTGACATATTTTAATGTTTGGGAGGCATAATTAGGCATACTTTTCCATGTTTTATATGCTTTAATTTCATATTATATATTTCCTTCACTTTATACCCCTTGTACTTGTGGTCCTTATTCATTTTCTAATGAATTTTCACTTTCTCCTTTAGGAAGATTTTCACTCTCATGTATAGGAGATGATAATTAATAAATTGATTCCCAATTGTATGTCCCCCACTTAATATTTTAAATTTCCAAATCAATCTCCTTATAGAAATAAAACTTTCCATATTTATCAAGTCGATGCAAATGTTGATTAATATTATCTTTGTCCTTTATAGCTTTAAAAAACACATCTCTTTAAAAAAGAAACTTATTATTTTTCTCATTGTATAGTATATATGACTTGGAAGATCTAGAATATCAAAAATGAATTAATTTATGACTCATGTGGTCTAACTTATTCTTTTCATTTAGAATCAATTCATTGCAAGTGGATCTAAAAACCTGAAGATGTCACATTAAAGTAAGATGACCGGACCACATCTCATATGAAGTATTAAATTCAAGGGCTATTTATGGTGATATATTGTGAAGGTATATTGTTAGTTTAGATAGTTCAAACTAAAACTATAGATTTACCCCTTTTAATCAAAATATAATATGAACAATACTCATCATGGTCATGTCTATCCTCTCTATAACTTCATTTTGTTATGGAGTGTAAGGTAATATGAGATGATGTTTGATCCCATTTATCTCAAGATAGGATTAAAACTTATTCAAAATGTATTAAACACCATTATTAGTCCTGAGTGTTTTGATGCAGGTTTGAGATTCATTTTAAATCATCAATCAAAACTTTCTAAATGTCATGAATGCTTTATAATTATGTTTTAGAAATTATATCCAATTTAATTTATTTAGTGATCAATGAAAAATGTGAAGTACTTATGACCACATTATAAGATAATTGAAAGTGAACACAAGTCTGAATGAACTAGCTACAACTTTCTATCAGCTTTCGTTTATGACTTTGGAAATTGTTTTATTGTGTGTTTGGCTAAAATGTAGGCTTCACACTTTCAATAAAGTATTGTGGGCAAGGTAGGAAAACCTAAAACACCTTTATTTTCAAGACATAAATTTTTTATAGTAATTATTCTAAAATATTTCATTACGCAACATGCCTATATGATTTTTTTCTTCAATGAGGTGAGCATAATTCCTTAAAATTAATGGTTCACCCCTGAGTTTGAGAAATTTGCATTCCTCATATCTAGTCAAGATGAATGAATTATCACTTTTCCTTTTGATAATGATGTTATCATTGTCCAAAAATATGAAATTTGCTTGTTATTAAATGATCACTATAGAAAATAAATATTATTTTCAATTGATGAAGGTATAAAACATTTTAAAGTTTGAAATCTATAATTCCTTGGTATATGAGTCAAATTATACCTCTCCCTTGTGGTTGAAAACTTGATTACCTATGAGGAATATTCAAACCAAAAATTTCTTAATAAAAATCCTCAAATAATCATTTTCATAAATTCATATGTAGGGTGGCACCAGTATCAAGAACCTAAACATCTAAGTGTGATGAGCTAATTGAGACATTGTTTGTTTTATCATCTAAACTAGAAAGCGCACATTCACTATTGAATTGAGTAGATTTTGACTCTTTTTTTGTTTCTTTGATTTTTAATCTTTATTATTATGGTATGGTTGAATTTTATCCCATGGTATCTTACATTCATGAGTTTCATGACTCTATTTTATATCACATCATTCTTAATAGAGGTGTTTCTTATCATTCTATTTTTATTTTGACCACCTTGATTGTCATTTTTACCACTTTTACCATTATTTTTGTCTGTGTACCTTATTATATGTTTTTGAATAATTTCCCTTTACATATCACACACTTTAACCTATGGAGTCAATTTTTATTCCAAAGGCTTTTTCTCTTTCCACCATATTTTTAACCAATTGATCAAATGTGAGAGTATTCAACTGATTACTTATGTGTAGAGACTCCAAATAGGTTGAATATTTGGGAAGATGGTATTTTATGAATGCATTCATATAGATGTAAATTTTTTCACCTATTATATCCACATCATGCTTGATTTCATGTATTTTTGGAGATCACATCAACATATTTCAATTTGAGGTTGAAAAAATCAATTTAAATTAGATGAATTATAATTCTGAGTGGGAATCATAGAGGTCTATCAAATTTTGAAGTTATCCCCTTCGATTATTACACCCCTAAATATGATGAAACACATCTCCATTGACTGAGGCCCTCATATAGGCCAATGTTTTTTAGTATTCATGGTTCCATATCTAAATATATTTTGTATTCCTTGTTAGCTCAATAGGCTATGTATCCTCATCATAAATATATAACCATAGATCATTAAATATGTGCATGTGTTTAACCATAAACATATATATATATATATATATATATATATATATATATATATATATATATATATATATATATATATATATATATATATGGATTATATAGGGTTCATAAATATAAAATTAGTTTTGACAAAAGGGTGATAAACTAATCTATAAATATCTAATTAGAGGAAAAATCATATAAATAATATTCTAATCCTATACAAATGATAATGTTAAAAATAATAGGGTATAGATATTGAAATATATTAAAATAAATAATGAATAATGATACTTAGTAATTTTACCATTTGCAATCACGTGTAGACTAAAAATAGGTGTAAAGTAACTAGGTTTAGTGTTTTAGATCATTTGTCATATTCTATAAATTATATTGATGTGGCCATGGACACTAACATTAGATTTGGATAGTAACATCAACACTACTATGTAACTGTAACATAGGTGACTAGTAATGAATAATGACTGGTCTGGATGTCATTAAATTCATTATTCTTGGTTTTCTATCACACTTTTACTAGTGTGTTCATATTTATGATATAGGTTTTCATTTTTTTTAATTGATCAAACCCTAAATATTCACATTTTTAATGAGTTTATTGAAGAATGGGTTAGTGAGCTCATGGTGTTAACTTACCTAAAATCCCTTTTGTCAATGGGCACTACCTACATAACCAATAATCCAAGGATGACATCAAAATTATGGAATTATTCCTTATGTGTGGTAAAGTGTCTACACAATGGTGAAATATGCTATACAAATATTCATGCAATGATCTATCTTATAATTTGAAAAATATCACTCATGCGATGTTATTTGAATGTTTTAGACTTGTGGTATGACTACTCCTATGATTGACACTCAAATAGGGATGAATAGGGTAGAGTAGAGTGTTTGTGTAGTCAATTGATTTAAATTTAGTAGGTATTTTCTTGATATTACCTAGATGAAGAATGACAATTTATACTTGTATTTATACCACATATTTTGAAAATATCTCATGGTAGGGTTCAATAATAAAATTAGGCTGACACATAGGTTTTGATCATTTTATAATTTGGATGAATTTTGTCTACTACACACTAGATAAAGATCTAAACATTACCATCAGTGGAAGTGTCCTTTTATGGCCTATAGTGTTCAGAGGGATAGAAAATAGGTATGGATCTAAAACTAAAAGTGAATTATTTTTATAAATTTTAAAACTTTTTGTGTAGTATAATAGACTTGGGTCATCAAAATGACATGTATAAAACTAAGAGATAATCATTTATGCACAAAGAGATGATGAATGTGATAATTTTAGTAGCAAGGAGGTCTAAAATTTAAGGGTAGAACCTTGATTGATATTTGTAAAATGTATAAGACTAAGGTGTTATAAATATTTAGTTTTAGTATCTACATTTTCCCTCTTTTTATATAGTAATTCAAAAGGATGAGATTAATAGGTTAAAAAAACAAATGCATACCTAGGTGTGTATAACACACCTTACATTTGCTTGAGCCCATTTTGAGTAATTTTTTGGTGAATGACCTATAACTAATAGCTTGTTATATTATAAATTAGTGCATATAATTTGAATTTTTAAATAAATTAAATGATTAAAAATAAATAAAGGAAGGAGTACACCTGTGTTATGATGAAACCATTTTACCTCTTGATGCTTTAAATTTTTAAATATACTTCTTAATGAAGAATTAGATCTAGAGAATGTTTAGACCTAAGCCTTGGATATCTAAATAGGGATATTGAAAGGTATTTTACCCCCAATCTAGTGTATACATGGCCATTGAGATCATATTATCTTAATCACACAACTCAATTATGAATATATATACAATCTAGTGAGGATGAGTGATTTAATCAACTCATCCAATAACTATGGTGATATTGGATGATTTAATCACTCCAATATATAAATATGGGAAGGTTAAATTATTTAATCACTTCAACCTATAAAATTAATCAACTATTGTAGCATAAAAGGCTCAATAATAGTACATCTTAGTGTAATTGGTGTATCCTGGTGAGTAGTATAATTGGTAAATTTTATATTTTTTGGTGTAATAACCTAGGATATTAACCTATAATATGTATGATATATATTATACATATCATAAATATAAAAAAACTCTTTTTAAAATCTATGCAAAATTGGTGCAATGCATAGGATCTTGACCCATGTGTATATCTGAATCATAAAACTAAACTAGAGAATTTACAAGTGTTGAGGTCATGTTCTTATAACATGCCCATGGTGAAATATAGAGATATTTATTAAGTGTATAATTTTTTAAATCATGTTATTATGATATTCACCCACTACAATATATAAATTATGAAAATGTAGGTATGTAAAGATCATGCCTTTGTGACATACCCCCAATAAAATCTAGAAATTGTGAGAAATTTGGAGGTCATGATTTTATGGGATGCTCCCACTGATACTTCCCATTTTTTAGATTAGGAAGATATAATTTATAATGTACCTTAATTTAAAAGGATAAGGTAGTTTAATAAAAAAAATTATCGATCATGTAGCATATAAGGATAACATGTTGAATTAGACATGTCAATTTATCTCACAGTATGTGACCACATCAAGTCCTAAAATTCATCGTATATATCATGTCAATGTATATAGAGTAATAGTACAAGCTCAGAAAGTAATAAATCACACACATAAGAGTAATCAATGTAATTTAAAAGAATAATGATATATTCAAATGTTTAATCAACATAGAATGTAAAATGTCCAATCAACATATGATGGCACAGGAGCTAATAGGCAAGGAAAATATTAAAATGTTACACAAGAAAGATAATATCAATAAATTTAATACATTAAATGAAGTGAAATAAATGAAACATAAGAAATGAGCATAAGTATATTATATTAGTCCCTACATATATGTGTTACCAAAAATGTTATGTAGTATAGCATATCAAGCACATTATGAATGATATGAGCATGGATAATATATACATGGGTAAGAAGTATAAGTTCAAACATGATAATTTATAAATTATCATAAGGGATATGTAACATGTATCAATCATGATCAAAGAAGAAGATGCCCCCAATGTATGGCATGACATGAGCAGGGGAAAGGTTCAACATTTATAAGTGCATAGATCATATATTTGGTTATATAGTTATCACACTCAAATATGTGTGAAACATATGTGTATATAGGAATGAAATTATATGATACATACTAACATAAATTAAATAACATATATTCCAAGGTGCTAGTAAAATATGGGAATGTTTAATATTTTTGAATTATTTAGATGATTTTGTACTTTTTAAATATTTATAAATATAAAAAAATAATAAATGTATAAGGAAATTTGATATTAAAAGATAATGTACTCATAAAAAGGATGCATATATGAAGGCTCTATATCATGTGTTTCATATTCAAATCTTGCATAATCAATATCATTGGGATCATACCAGTCTTTTGTATTGTTAGGATCATAATCATCAATATAAAAATTATTATATGAGGAATGTAATGTCTTAGGTTGTTATTAAACTTGTGATATATCATTTTGAGCATATATGTCTAAAAAACTAATTGAATCATAGATTGGAGTTTCATTATTTAAAGTTTTTTATTCAGTATGATCATCATTGTTAAAATGTTTCATATCCTTATGGGATAGAGAAGAGTCATATATCTTTTCTTGAACACAAGGAAAATATATAATGTGCACATTAAATTATTTATTTGAGGATGAAATAATACACTTTGTAATATTTCACTTAACTATTTATTCCTCTATGCATGAAATAGATATGATGTTTGGATCCTTGGCAACCATATTTGTATCATTTGATATTATATGCATGTCTTGATTTCACAATTCATTCATTATAAACCCTCTTTTTAGAATGACTAATTTATTATCTTGAGTTTGATTTTTTAACTTTTATCCTTACACTTTTTGCAAATATTTCCTTTTGAATATTTTCTTACTCTAGTTTAAATATGTGGGGTATCTAGGGTTAATAAATATATAATTAATTCTTCTACAAGGGTGATAAACTAATCTATAAAAATACAATTAATATAAAAATTAGATAATAATATTCTAAATTTATATAATTAATATTTCTAAAAATATTAAAGTATAGGTATTGGAATAAATAAGGAATAATGATACTTATCTAGTTCACTATGTGCATTCACATCTAGACTAAAAATAGATGTAAAGTAAGAAGGGTCAATGTTCTATATCAATCATCATATTTGGTAAATTATACTTATGTGGCCACAAAAACAAATAGATAATAATGTTGATGTTATTGTCTGACTTTGATGTAAGATTTTAATAAAGAATAACTATTAGATCTAGATGCAAACAAATTTATTTTTCTAGGTTTTTTTTGCCTTCTTATTGGTGTGTTAAAATATAAGATAGAGGTTATTACTCTTTGATTATTGATAAAACCCTATCTCTTCACCCTTGTAATTAGTTTTCTAAAAAATGGGTTAGTTGGATCATGGTGTCAAGCTACCCCAAATACCCCTCTATCAATGGTCATTTCCTACATAGTCAATACTCTAAAGAGGGTCTCAAACTTATGCATTTATACCCTATGTTTTGGAAAGTGTGTCAACAAGGGTTCAATATACTATATGAATATACATGAATTTATCTATGTAATTTGACAATTATCACTCATGGATTACTCTTTAAATGCTTTAGACATGTGGTATGACTACTTTTATTCTTGATATAAAAATAGGGATGAATAGGGTAGACTAGAGTGCTTATACAATTGATTTATTTAAAATTATTAGGTGTTTTATTGGTATTTTCTAGATGAGGAATGAGAAGGCTTAGAATTTTATTTAGACCATAGAATTTAAAATATCTCATGGTGGGGTTCCATAAGATAAATAAGCTAACCCATAGGTTTTGATCATTTTTTAATTTGGATGACTTTTGGCTACTAGACACTCGATAAGTATTTGAACACTACCATTAATGCTAGTGTCCCTTTATGGATAATAGTGTCTATAGGGATATAAAATATGTATGGATCTAAAACTGGTATTAAATGATGTTTATTAGGTTTTAATCTTTCCATACAATAAAATACACCTAGGTCATTATAATGATATAGATCAAACTAAGAGATATTAATTTAGGCATAGTGAGAGGTGAATGAAAGACTTTCAATAGTAGGGAGGTATAGAAATTAAGGTTAGATTATTGATTGATATTTGTCAAATTTACCTACAAATATTTAGTTTTAATATCTACATTGTGTTCTCTACTTATTAAGACCATTCTAACCAATTGTTTTTTCTAACCAATGTTGTTCCAACAATTGATTTGATTGAATGCATTATTTTTATTTTAAGTTTTGAGTTTAAAAAAACCCCAAAAAATCCTTATCACTCTAAAAGGTCCCATTTTCTATATAACACCAAATTAATATAAAAAAATCTCACTAAATAGCCTCCCTTCCTATATACTCATCAATAAGTTGAATAAGCTCATATTTTGTATATACTCTATAGTATGTGAAATAGGTGTAAATTTAGTGAGAAAATAATGGTGCATGGTACCTAGGTTGTACATAAATAGTTTTCACTCTATCATTATCATTGGATTAATAAAAAAACCTCATACTTGACTATATACTTATTTTTATTAATTTCTAGATTTATGCCTTTCAATAGAAAAGAATGGGTGAAAGTAGCTCTCCACATTTATCCTTAATTTACACAATCTAATTGTTTTTTTCCAATTTTTTCATAGAGTATCTTGCATATTTTTTCAAATTTTACTATTTAGAAATGAAAAATTTGATTGTAATTTAAATTTAAATGCTTTAAAATTTTAAAAGACACTGAAAATGAAAAAAAATCATTTAAATGAAAAATCATAAAATGTACATCTCCTCTGGAATATGTGAAAATAAAATTTTAATATTGGAATATGTGGAAAATGAAATGCAAACTTTGGCCTTATAGAAGTTATCCTCCTCCACATGGCTTTATGTAAACTTTGATTATTTAAAAAATGCTTTCAATTCTTTGAAAACACCACGGATAGATTCAAACATAAAGGACATAAAATTTTTCAATTTCCATTTCCTTATTTGAAATAGTTACACCATTCAAAAAAGTATTTATAGGTCTGATATTATAAATAATAATAAATATACAACTGAAATACTTCTTAAATGACTAAAATGCTTCCTCCAAGATTGTCTTGGCAATATTAAAGTAGTTGTTACATAGTTTAATTAGTCATATGTGTGGTCAAAATTTCAAATAGCAGTCGTTATGCACTCATCATGTAGCTAGTGTAATAATATCAATGGATAATTGAGAAGAAGGGATTTTATGAATGTGGTCATATAAACATTTATCTTTACACTAGTGGCATCCACATCATGATTGATTACATGAAATCTCATCACATCACCATCTTTAAACTTTGATTTTGAATAGCTTCAACTACAACTAAATGAATTCTAACTCTGAGTGGGAATCATATAGATATTTCAATTTTTTAAATGCTCCCCAAGGAATATTTCAGCCCTTAAAATTATGAAACACATATCCACTACTATGACCCTCATCAAGCACAATGCTTTATATTTTTTCTACCTCGATGTCTAAATATATTTTTCATTTATTAGTGGCTCAACTGGTTGTGTATCCCCATCACAAATATCAAACCATACATCATTTAAGATGAGTGTATTATCCACTTTCTAAGACCATTCCAACCAATTATCTATTCCTATCAATTTTTTGTTAATAATTTATTTCATCGAATGCATTATTTTTATTTTGAGTTTTAAATTTTTGAAACACCCAAAATTTGTTCATTATCACGCTAAAAGGTCCCCTTTTATATATACTATCAGGCTGATATATGAAATTTATCTATATACCTACTCTTATTATATACTCATTAGTATGTGGAAGAAGTTCACCCTTTCTATATACCTAGTAGTACATGAAAGACCCATTAAAGAAAATGAGATAATAATGGTACATGTTACCTAAGTAGCTTGTGAAAAGGATTTGATCTATCATTATCACCATCTTAACAAAAAAAATCACACTTAATAATATACTAAGTTTTTCTTGATTTATGTATTTATGTCTTTCAATAAAAATGAATGGGCAAAGAGTAGCTCTCCTCATTTCTCATTAATTTTCAAAATTTGGTTGTTTTTCACCAAATTTTTATAGAGTAGCTTTCATAATTTTTTAAATTCTTATTTTTTTGAAATGGAAAATTTACTTGTAAGTTGACTTTAAATTCTTCAAGTTTGAAAAAAGACACTTAAATTTTGAAATTTTCTTTTTAAATGGAAAATCTTAAAATAAAGTACCTCTTCTCCTTATTTGGTATATATGAAAAAAATACAAAATTTGAACATATGAGACTACCTTTAGTTAAGTTAAATTAATCACCTCTTATCATGGAGCTAAGTATGAGAAGGAATGGGAGAAATAATTCAAATTTGAGAGTTGGGTGGGAAGAGGAGGAGGGAAAAGCAGATGATTTAGGCCTAGATCTAGTTGGATTTTTTAGGGTGAAAAGGCTTACTAGATAAGAAAGAACTAGATTAGAATTATAACATACCATAAGTATTGAAGTTAAAGATTATATGTAAGGTTTGGCAAGAAAAAATAGAGAGGATGATTTTTAGAATCTAAGTATTAGATCTTCAAGTTTAAAACTATGTTTGGTAAGATTACAAACTATCAAAACACTTGCAATTAAATGGTGGCCTTTTTTCAGAGTATTTGGGTGGATTCTAGTAGAAAAGCTAGAGTAGAAGAGTTATTTCCTCTAATACGAAGATACATTAATTTTGGACTATGTTTGGTAATACTAGGAATTAGTGAAATCCCTACAAAAGAATGGCAGCTTTCTTTTTGAGGTTCTAAATGGGGTCTAGGGGAAAAAACTAGAGCAGAAGTTTTGTTACATCAAAGTCAAAGATCTATAGGTTTTATAATGTGATGGATAAGACAATAGACTAGTGGAAGTGCAATGCTTATTGAGCATAAGTTTCAAGGATATCCCATTAGATATCCATTTGGAATGATGTTGGCTAACCCCTAATAACTTTCTTCACCTTATGGGGAGACTACTCCATGTTTAAGGTTGATTGTCATTATCTATGCTTTATGATTTTGTTTTATCTTGTTATTATCATAATAAATTTTTTTTCACACAATCTAATGAATGTTAAGTTATCTCCTTCTACTTTTGGGTAAGGGAGGAAGCTTGGAGGTATTGTTTTTAACTATCTTTTTTTGAAAAAACCTATTTGGGTGGGAAAGTATTAAGGTAACCCCATGCTTACCTTATGAAATTTTTTGTATTTATGTGTGGGTTCTGGTAAAAAAAAATAGAACAAAAGTTTCATTATATCGAAGGGGAATATTTGCAGTGTTTAAATTATTTTTGGTAAGATAAATGATTAGAATAATTTTAGTATTCCTTGAGAAAAAGTCTCAAGGATATCCTTTGCCTCATTTCACCTTGATAGGAGACTACCCCATTTGTAAGGTTGATTATAATTATCTACCCTCTATGCTCTTATTTAACCTTGGTATTACCCTATGGGAACTTATTTTTTATATCATGATGATTATTAAGTTATTCCCATCTCTTTTTTGAAATGGAGGAAGATTGATTGTATTTTTTTATTATTGCCTCTATTTTATAAAACCTACTAGATGATAAATTCTTGAGCTAATTACTAAAACATATGCAAAGGTGAGTCATGATGGGATGAATATTCCTACCCTATACCAAGTTGCTACTAAACAACTGAGGGATTGGCTATCAAACATTGATATCCAAAGGGATTTTAGATGAATATACATCAAATATCATTTTTTATATGTGGATGTTAGGTAATCCACATCAAATTACTTATGTACATGTTTGAAGAATCCATATTGAACTCGCATGGACCTGATCTTGGAATCATGTGATTTTTTCAAAATCCCTTAGGTATTTCAGATTAGCTTAGGATGGATTTATATTTTTTGGGTGCCATGGCATCACCTTGATTAAATTTATATGTCTATGTCATTATTGTGTTTCAACTGCTACTTGGCTGAGTGGGTGTGGTGTGGAATTTCCATAGAGATAGAAGCTCAACATAAGATATCTTGTTCAATTTTATTGTAGGTAGGGGTGCTAATTTTTGGTGGGTTATGGTTTAGTTTTTTTTAGTTGTTTAGTTATGAATTAGCACTCTTATCTCCTTATATGATGTCAAATTATGAAGGATATTTTCTTGTGTTTGTTCAAAAATGGAAGCTTCATGGAATGTTTGTCATAGTAATACAATTATTGACTATATTTTATACTATTAAGGACTTCTTTTATTTGATCTGATAAGGTTGTGGGATCCTTTAAACCCTATGTTTATAGCCCATTTAGGTTATGGATGGGGGATATCCCCTATATATATGGTGGGATCAAAGAAAGAGGGAGAGAGATATGGATGGGCCATATAGATGGGATGGGCCAAACCATAACAATTTGAGATCATATCAAACCCTTACCCAACCCCGCTTTCTCTAGATGGGAATTTCCATTATTATTGACATTAACATTAGGGTCAAGCATCACTTCACATCATCCATTAGTTAGTATATAGATAGGGGGCCTGACTATAGAGTAGTTACTTCATCCCATATGACATAACAAAAGTGTGAGTAATTGTAACTATGAATGGTGATTCAGACCATCCCCATTAGAGATAAATATAGAGAGAGATTTTATTTGGATTTGGCTTTGGATTTGACATTAGCAATATAGAGTTTATTTAGTTAGGATATTTGAAACCCACTTGTTTAATTTGATATGGTTATGTGAGCCATCAAATCCTCTTATTATGATCTGGTATGTTTATGAGATCCTTCCAACCCTCTTGGTTGTGCATCCATTATTTAAAATCCTCACTTGGTTGTGAGACCAGTAATCAAAACCCTCACTTATCTTGTTCATATCTCTATTTACAAAACATTTTACCCTAATCAAATAAAAAAGTTAAATATTTTAAACTTTTATTCACCCTTATAGGAGAATGACTCCATATAAATAAGATAATTAATTCAATATGTCTTTACATGGCTCCAAATAGTAAAGAGTCAGTCTTGGGAGATGTTATGTAGGTTTGAAAGTCATTGTCATGTAATAATCCTCATAAAATAATAAAATAATAAAAAAAATAGTCTAATGTTGATAAATCCTACCAAACACCTTATAATACTAAAGAAAATAGATTATTTACCTTTATTATAACCACATCAGTCCAAAAAACTTACAAATATACCTTCCATAATGCCAATTCAAGCCATGTAGCCTAAAATTTTATGGTATGCAACTTTAAAACAATAAAAATAGTTAAAACACCTTTGAAAGGTCATGTTCAGCTCCAATGTCATGGTATAATCCCTATTTTAGGTAATATACCAAAAAATAAAATGATAAATAGGTATAAACATTATATATAGGTCTATCATGTCTCGTTCAACCAAAACACCTCCCCAAATAGATAATTTGTTGCCAATGTCAGTAAAGAAAAAATTATTGAAATAAAATAGTTCTATGTATGTTATGTTGTTAGTAAAGAGGAAAGGATTAATAATAGACCAAAAAAAACCTACTCTGATACTAGTGTTAGGCTAAATAATAAGTAGAATGAAAATGAACAATGTTTTGTGTAATCCAATATTATATTCATGATTCATATTGAAAATAAGAAGCAATACAATATAAAAATCTAATCAAATGGTTATTCAATTCACACTCACAATTGATCCTTCCTATTTCTATGGGGATTTTAATTAAACCTTTTAGAATAATACAATACTATCATATGACACCTAGGATTATGTAGAATATTATTACACAATTTTTTTGGTGGTGTAGATAAAAATATCTCCAAATGGAGCTTAGCATCTATATCTCTTTGAATGTTTTTCACTATAATGGTAACAAAAAATCTTGGAAAGCATCCTACCGAATGTAATTGTGCTTGTATTGATAACATCATCCAAGATCATGTGATCAAGTAGGTTTTTTTTGGTGTTTATGCTGAAATATGATTTCCTATTGTTGAACATTTTTTTTCTAACTAGATGTTTTTCTTTTATAATGGTTGATTGTTTAAATATTTATGTAATTTTTTGAGATAGTTATTTTTTGAAGTGGTTGGTTTATTTGAATGTTTGCAAGGTTTTTATGCATTAGTTATTTCCACATATGAATTATTAATTTTTGAGAAATGCAATTTCTAAAAATTAAGATAAAATAATCTCTTTTTTTTATAATTTATGAATATCAATGCAAATTATAAAACTTAATACTTGTTGGAAATACAGAAAAAAATTAATTTCTTTTGATGATTTTTAGTAAAAAAATGTATGACAAACATAAAATTAAATTCTTTAATGCCCTTTCATATTTTTAAAATACATAAAATTTACTAAAATAATTAAATGGTAGTAATGAATGTTTTTGCAATCTGATTTAGTTTCTCTTTTATGTTTTCAAATGAAGTGTAGAAACAAAAAGTAAACAAACTAATTGATCATTTTCCTTTCTATTTGAAATGGTAGATGAAAACAAAACAAAATAATCAATTAATTATTATTTTTTACATCTATTTATTTTTTAATGGAAAGTAGAAAAGGAAAAATATTTTTGAGAATGAGAAAAGAGTGAGAACAATTTAATCAAAACAAAGAGGAAGTAGAAATTACTTTTAATAAAATTTATATTTTTAATCTAATTCCCTATGAGTATTATGAAGATTAAGATTTTAAATCTATTTGAATTTTTAAATCAATAAATTTATTCTAAGGAAAACAATAAAGTTAAAAAAATAAGCTCCAACCTTGTCAAAAATGGATGACAATTCTAGAGAATATGATTATTGTAGTGCTCCAGTCCTTAGATGTTGTCTCCAATTTTATTTTTCAATGCGATCCAAGGATTTTGTATCATCAAAAAGATGTAATAATAAAATGTTTAATAGGTCTATGGCTAGATCTTATAAATGGAAGAATATTGGCTACCAATTCTTGAATTTTTCAATCTTAATTTCATTGTGCATAAGATTATTTGTAGAAATGGGAAAATTATTGCATGTGAGAGTTAAAAATAATTTATTGGGAGTTCACAATGATTTTTTTGGGGGATTAATAAGGTTTTTTGGAGTTAAATTAATTTATAGTGGGTTAAATGGATGAAGAACAATAAAAATGGAGTGTCAAACATGGAAAATACATGAAAATACATGTCCCAAAACCTAAATTTAAAATATCATGCAAAGGTGGTGAGCCACTACTCTATAAAAGTGATGTTTTATCAACCATCAGAGTAGTTATCAAAATAATTAGGGTGGATTACAGCATTTTTCATGTTGATTTTACTATGCACCATGAAAATTGCAAGTTTAAAGGTTTAAGTCTTTTTCCATAGATTTAACACTTAAGGAAGATATATAAAAAATAAAATTGGGTAATGAGATAGGGAAGGATCTTGCATGTGAATTTTTACTTGGATAATTTTTCCATTATCATGAAATTAAATAAATGTTGTTCATGTAACATTTGGGTGTGTATAGTCATAGGGTCAGACTTATAAGACTACTATTCACTTACAATATTTATTTTTGATGTATATGTCTCACAAGTTTTGGATATCTATAAGGTGATTATATGAAATATGACTAGATGAGTGTTTTTTCAAAATTATAATGAAGGAGTCCATATGTTTGATATAGTTATGTGCTAGGTAGTTTTATAAAAAGCCACAATATATAGCATGGGTGTCAGTATCTAAGTTTAGTTGGTGCATGAATTCAATTGTAGTTTATAAAAGTGATAGATTGTGATGGTGCCAATAATTGTATTCTCATTTTGTATCTATTAGAGTTTTTTGATGTGTCATCTTATAAATATGCCACACTATGTTCTAAACTTCTTTCCATAGGTGAACCAATGGGAAAGGGTTCCTTTAACCTAGTATGTCATAGTTTATCTATGATTGGATGACATATATAGGGATGAGATCACATATGTTCCTTATAAATAGATCATGGACATATTTTCATCATGGACATCCACAGTGTGAGCTCAAGGGCTGGCAAAGAGAACTATTCACTATACTTGATGAGAAGAGTCACACTCTTACACTAATTTTATATGATAGTTCAAATAATAACATCCATTATAATTTCTAATATTTCTTCCATATAAGGTGAGATATGTCAGGGATTGCAAGAGAGAATGAGGGTATGAGCCTCCACAAAATTTTCTAAAATTGAGACAAAAACATGCAACTTAAACTCAGATGAGGAGATAGTGGTATTGGATGGTGGAGGAGGTAGCAAAGATATGATATAAGCCAAGGAGTCCTTAAAATGATATCTTATATACACACATGGATTAATTTACATAGGTGAGAACTTGGATGTGTAACATGAAATGATGTCAGAGAGTAGTAGAATAATTAGTGTTGGTGCTACAAAGAGATATGAGAAGTAACCTTTATGACATGATAGTGGGTTGATAGAGGTGATTAATATGTTATCCTTAGTGACTAAGAGGATTGAGATACAATTCTACATAAAGGGCATGTATCCATGTATAAAATGATGGTTGTATTTTGATCATTATATTTTATAGATTTACAAATAGACATACTAGATGATATTTATAGATTGATATGTTTTTTATTTATTCATCTTGATCTAATATTGATTTTTGTTTACTTTTTAAAATGTAGTAGAGATGGTTTAGTTGGGGTGTTTGATAGAGGACACACACTTTAAAATTATGAATGTTATGTTTCCTAAACATAACATGGTCATGATGTCAGATCTTATATACCATCTTTAAGAGAACATGTGAGATGGTTTATAATAGTTGGAGAGGCTACATGGGCACTATAGTAATGAGACATAAACCCTATTTCTTCTACTTTTACATAAGTATTGGAAAGATGGGAGGTTATAAATTGGTAGTAGGCATATATATCATATATGTCCATAGAGATTGAGCATGAAACACACATCACAAAGACCTTAGTGGGATATGGCTCTTAATCTCCCACAAACTATCCCACTAAAGTCTTTATTATATGACTTTTGTT